>JAQGBB010000794.1:0-16482 GCA_034691745.1 Prismatolaimus dolichurus
ACGCGAATATTTCGCCATCTTTGAAGAACTCTGACCGATTCAACGACAAGCGCGGCTACGTTGGTCTCAGCGTATTCGCGAAGAGAGCGAACCGTCCGCGTATTCCATAGGACAACCGCGACGCCGACGAGTTGACTTCGAACACGATTCCGAATGTGCACTTCAAGTTCACCGTCACGAACGTCGGCCGTTCGACGGTGCTCGGCAGCACGACGTCCGTGGTGCGAAGCATGCAAGTAAACTCATCTTCGTACCACTTGTGGTGGCAACAAGTGGATCCTGAGTGGCTGCTGTTGGATCATGTGCCCGACGGCTGTTGCGATGAGAGGGCTCGATCGTCCTTTGCGAGGTCGAGTTCGACGGGCTCGATTTCGTTACGACGACGGATCCGACGGCGCCGCAAGGACCACCGCAGTGGCTGCGTGAGAGAACGGCGCCGGGAACGCGTGGAGTGTTCGAGAGAATGTCCGACGTTTTGCGTAAGGGAACGCACAGCGATCTGAAAGTAAGCGTGGTACCGATATTCTTGGTTGCTGCTAGGGGAGGCATGGGGATAATTGCCCAATTATCAACTCCGGGGGGGGGGTATAATTCCGGCGGACAATTTGGGGGAGGGGAATTAAGCACAGTTTTCCATCAGCACAAAATTCAACGACAAAAAAACATGGAAAATGCATAAGTTATAAAGTTTGAGGCTGTTTGTTTTACTTAGGTGGATGATTATTGGCCGGGGAGTTTTTATCCCCCGGGGGTATACTGGTATAATGCCATCCCTGGTTGCTGGAGCAGTGAAGCTCTTCGTTCTAGCTCGTCGCTGGCGGAAAAGAGTTTCCCGTGCATCGCGCGATTATTCACTTGTTCCCTATCTCAACATCGATGCGAAAACTGGTTTGCTATGAAGAGTAACAGTACTACACGATAGGAAGCTGATTGCGCGTAATGCTTTGGTTAGCGATAACTACTTGAAACTATCGATAGCACACCAGAGTGGTATACGTTAGGGAACAAGTCAATCGCCGAAAACTGGGCGGTCTTCGCGCGAATGCTCGCCGGCGAGTGGCGCGAGCTTTAAGATGGCAAAGTGAATGTGGCCGAATCGGCCGACGCAGTTGGCGCTGTCATTGATTTCATCTACACAGGCAGCTGCGCGGTCAGCGACGCGCTCCTGAGCGAGGTGTTCGCCTTCGGTCATCGGCTCGAGCTGAGCGGATGGTCGGAGCTCTTCGAGAAGATGTTCATTAGCACGCTCTCCGCCGACACGTTCTGCCGCTCTTGCTCACCGCGAGCCGCTTCTCGCTGGCTCGTCTGCGCGCTGCATGTATTGCGTTCTTCGGCGCGCACAAGGGCGAGGTACTCGCGAGCGGCGACTGGCGAATGCACAAGGCGGCAAACGGCGACGAGCGGAAGGTCTTCTGCGAGCTGCTCGAAGAGGAGGGGATGACGCCCGCGAAGCGCAAGCGAGTGTGCACGCCGTTTGTGTGAACGAGGATGCTGTGAGCTGTCTGACCACTGTTGGTGTGCAGGAATGTTCCAGTTATTGATTGATTTGCTGTTTAGGGCCACTGACGCACGTCATTGTGTGTGTGTGTGTCCGTCTCCCCCTCCGTATGTCTGCACCATAACTTTCGCAATAGGAGGGCTAGCCGGCTGAAATTTTGTGCGTAGGTACCTTGGGGTAAATTTAGGTTTAAGTTTGCATGCTGGCCTCAGGGATGTTTGTGAGGTGCGGGCGAATTTTTACGTGGACGCCAAGGTAGGAAAAATGATTGGAAATTTTTTGTCCAGACATGCCGAGGTTTGACGGTTTTTCTT
Organism: Prismatolaimus dolichurus; assembly: GCA_034691745.1. Lineage (NCBI taxonomy): Eukaryota > Metazoa > Nematoda > Enoplea > Triplonchida > Prismatolaimidae > Prismatolaimus > Prismatolaimus dolichurus. Next base: position 1,813 of record JAQGBB010000794.1, read on the forward strand.
GCACATCACGTGAGGGATTCAGAAAACCGGTTTTCCTCTTTTTTGTGGACGTCCTATGTGTGATGTATAGTGTCCATAAAAGTCAACAACAACGTTGGCTTTTATGTTCTCAACTCTCGCGCCTTTGCGATGAGTGTACCGTAGTCGACCATGAATACTATACGTAGAGTTGGCAATTTGGGGCGCCTCGCCCCATGGAACAAATTTTTTAAAATGTTCTCCAACCGCCAACGACATTTTTGCCCAAATTTTTTTCTCGAGCTTTTTGCATTTTTTCCCAAAATTTTTTGCAAACTTTCATGATTTTGATCCAAATATTTTTCCATAAATTTTTCATTTTTGTGACAGAACCGTTTTCAATATAATAAGACATGCAGTACCACGCTTTTAATGGTGTTGACTGACTTGGTTTCGGATGTGGGAAATTTTTTGTCAAAATTGGGGATCCCATGGGGATGGAAGGGGCGCAAAATTTTTGCCCCCACCAACCGCCATTTATAGATACTATTAGCGTTGTGCTCATAAATACGTCAACGACCGACACTGCGTCAGTGGCTCTCGAGGACCGGTACATTCGACTTGTTGGTGTTTAATTTGAGTGGTGCGGAGTGTATAAAACTTGTTTCGGCATCCGGCGGTGAACTAATAGTACTATAGCTACAGGTGCTCTTCGAGTAAAGTTGTTCTGTCTTATTGCTGCTTGCGCTGATCACACTGTGTTCACTGCCGAAATGGATAGCAGTAGGGATAGTATTTATTTATAGCCTGTTGGCATCGAAGCCGATTCCTAGTATTACGTCTTCACACTTGCGCTCATCACTTTCGCAAATATTGCTTTCAGGTGCGTTCTTCAGCGTGCACAAAGGCGACGTGCTCGCGAGCGGGGACTGGCGGATGTACAAGGCGGCGAGCGGCAGGTCTTCTGCGAGCTGCTAGAGGAGGAGGAGATGACGCCGGCGAAGCGGATGTAGACGCCGTTTGTTTTAACGGAGGATGCGCGCTTTCTGACCGCTTTTGGTGGAGGGGAGGGAATATGTTCCAGTTATTGATGCCTTTGTTCTTTTGTGTTTATTTTGAGTGGTGGAAGAGCGTTCGTGCTAAAACTTGCCTCGATGGTGAACCAAAAATGTAAGGTAGTTGGGTCGCGTCTGCATGACCCCGCCCCATTCCTCCAATTGGACAAATTTTTTAATATGCTCCCCAACTAGCAAAGGAACTTTTAAAATTTGCGAGGTTGGCAAAAATTTTACACTTTGCAAAAAATGTTCACAAAAATTCGTAACTTTGAGCTGCGAGTGTGACGAAGTTGTTTTTTGTTCGACCGAGCGTACAGTTGAACGATGTTTGGCCTAGATGAGGGCTTGTTCTTGGTCTTCAAAAAATTTCTTCCGAAGTGGGACCCCTATGGGATATCTGAGATCCTATAACTGTCTGGGATATCTATCAGAGGATCGATCGATACATCGCCGAGCCGACTGGAAGTATCCTCACATTTCCGGTTGCCAACGGTCACAATTTCCAAAGCGCCATCTGGTCAATCATCGTGAGCCGAGAACAGCTCATCGCACTCTACGGTGATGAATCGTTGGCTGACGAAATCATCGCCAGTTTCTCCATCACCCCGGACGTGATTCGATACTTTCGCGAGAAGCTCGAAAAGATTCACGCCATCGATCGGGCCACTTCGGCGAATCACTCTCGAAAGGGCGCAGACAACGTCGAAATCGACGCCACACTTCAAGCCTACTATGACAAGAAACATGCCAAAAGCTTCGGCGACCGCGATGTGGCACTCGTTGGGCTTACATCGGCGATGCTTATGTCGATCCTCGATACCGACATCCTAGCTGATCAGAAACAGTTGGGCCAGTTATTCGAGTCGAAAGCACTGAAGAAGCTATACATATTCTGCACCACAAAAAACACTGACTTTCGCGATTTTCTCTTCGTTATCAGCGAGTCGATTTGTGTTATCGAGCAAGTGCAGATCTTCACCATTCGTCAGGATATCGACGCCGGTCATTTTGACCTGACGATCGCCACCGTATGCCAAAACTCCGTCCTCCACTTGTTGGCTCCAAATATTGGCTCCAGCATCGAAACGGCCACCTATCGATTTTCGGACGGTACCTCACCGTTCGTGTTCTACACGACGTTCGATAGCGTAACGATGACCGTTCAGCCGAACGCGCTCTGTCGTGGCAACACCATCGGTCGCCTCGGAATCGACCTCGCCGGCAGGATGGTGGTGCGCCAACAGGTGCCGCTAGAGCTCGAGCTGAATCGCCGACATGAGGTCATCTTTGGCCTCGACACGAGAAGCACATCGACGAGTCTTCGCCGAAATCGATGTCAATCAATAGCCGAGAACAGGGGCATTAGTGTCGACTGCGTCCACTGGTGTCGAGCCGAGTTCATCGCCCTCGAGTGTCACTGCACGCCGTTGATCAGCCTTATGGCGACCAAATTCGCGAAGCACCGAAAGGCGAGAAAAATAGCTTCGAAAACGCTGAAGCATTCGACCAGATTGTCTATCTCACGAACGAGAAATGTCGAATCGGACTGACGGCGTCATTGGCGGCAATAAACGAGACGTGCTCGTATCGCTGCTACGACAATTGTCAGGTCGATCTGTTCAGCATCGTCGTCACGACGAATGAATCTATTCGCTCTGCGCTAAACGTCTCAACGGTTGTGCGGCTCTCGTCGTCGAAGTTCATCTTCCAGAACGTCGTTGAGTACAAGACGATGGACAGGCGGCAGCTGATCACGTCGCTGGGAGAAAATCTGAGTCTCTACCTCGGTGCGAGCTTCTTGGCGTTGATTCATATTTTGGTGTTCTTCGTGAAGCTGCCATTCGACGTTGCGGGTCTTTGCAAAAAGAGTGAAGAGAGCGCTCCACAGTTGCAGCAGAAGACGGATGACAAGGCTAAAGTTAGCAAGGAGTCGCCGGGCAGAGATGAAGTTGCAAAGCTCGATAATCGTCGTCTTTGATGAACTTGCAAAGCTGCGACGAGGAATAAGACGCATCAAGCGGCTACAGCTCTTTCCCAGAGCTGAAGCGGCGAGTAGCACGCGAAGAGATAAGTGCGATCAAATAAACGGTGATCTCTCTAGGAGATGAAGGCATGCAAACAGAAAATTCGATTTTCACATAATATGCATGCATGTTCTATAAATCTACTGCACTGTACGTTCGATCCGCGGACGACATCGGGTAAACTGCACTGCTAGTTCTTGCATAAGCTGGCAATCGCAAAACGATTTGGATTTTTGACGCTTTTGTGCGCGTGGAAAAATCAAATTTTTATGTTCCAAAGTCTTCAAAAATGGAGTCAAGAATGGAATATGTCCAGGCGCGAAAAAAAGTGAGATAATTAGCAGAAACTTTCACTTTCGCTTTCTTCGATCGGTCAAATAACAGCAAAATTTGAAAATCGCGGAAACTGAAAGTGTAAATTTCGGGGTTTTTCGAATGCTAAAATTTGTCCATTAATGAACTTGTTTCCACATAAAGATAGTCCCCTTCAAAATCGGGTCAGGGAAAGTTGCGGTTACGGCTACGCAGCTTTGTATTGCGATTTGCTCTTTTATTGATTGTGTAAATAAATTCGTGACAGTTTTCTAGCCTCAACATAGGGACAAAAAAATTATGGAATTATTGCTCATAAGTGGGACTTTATGTAGTATTGTGACCAACGCTAAGGAAGCACAAAGCTTGTAAACGTGTCCTATAAACATCAAGCCTGCTAGCTGTCTATATCATCTACCAGGCCGCGCGTCTTGTCCCTTCCTTTTCTTATCAGCTGTTGACATTAAGGTTTGTCCGTCTACGTTCGTGCACACAAGCATCAAACTGCCCTTTCAGTAACAGGTGTGCTTTGATTTTAGAAGCTACCCAATTCGTTTATGCTTAGCCACTCGTGGTTTGCAACTGCAAAGAAGACGAGTGCAAAATGACCTCAACGAAAGCGACTAGGCATAATAACGCCAGCGACGGGAGTTTCTCGGCCGACGAACGAAGCTCACTTCTTGCGAATGCAGGCGGTGCGCTGAGCACAGACGTCTCGTACGGTGCTTCCTGGTCGAGGTTCGTCCTTAAACCCGTAAACGTACACCCCGTGAAATTTACGCGATGGGGGGTGCCCAAACCTACGCTAAAACCCCTTGAGGCCTACCGTTCCGTGCTCAAATTTTGATCGATGCTCATATTTGGTCAGCATGCCCATATTTGGTAATTTTTTGGAAAAAACACGCAAGCAACGCAAAGAGCTTTTGACATTTTTGAGGCGAATTCTGAAGAAAAAAGCAGAAAAAAATTGAAAAAACCATCTTCCCGTAATGGCTCTCGTTCGGAATTTTTTCTTTACATTTTCGGCTTGTTTCACCAAGGAGATAATATTGTATGGGCTAACTAAATTGACCACGAGAAAGCTATTTTCGCCGCTCCCTTGTTTCGAAACCTTTTGGTATCGTTATAACAAAGCGCTCAAACCACGTGGAGAAAGTTTACGTCTTAGGCGTTGAAGGGTTTAAGTCGACTCCCTGCGTGTTCCATGGCTGGGGAGGCTCGACGAGGCCAGTGTTTTGGCCAAAAAAATTTTGCCGGGGGCATTTCAAATCTCGGAGAGAAATTCGCTTCACTTTAGCAGATTTAACAGTGAAATTCCTTCAAGTCGGAAAGGAATCCCAGGATCTCAGGGAGAATTTCCCCGCGAAACATACCCGCTATGGAAATGCCCAAAATAGTGGAAAATTTCTAGAATTTTTTTGAAACATTTAAAAACATTTTAAAATTTTCGCACAGATTCCAGCTTGCCTCAAATGATGGATGCCAGAATACTGTCCGTGACTTTTCATTCGAGCCGTGTCAGACAGAACATGAACAAATCAAAGCCTGCTGTTTACCGAATAAATTTCAGACAAAATACGCTAATTTTGACTTCTGCGTGCGGTCGGGTTTGCGCGGTTTTAGGCCCACTGACGCATGTCAGTGTGCATTATGCAATCGCACGTATCTATCTGTCTGTCGTTTGTTTGTCTTTTGGTCTGTCGTGACTGCCGTAACTCTGAAACAAAGAGGGCTAGTGGGTTGCGTTTTTTTCTGGAGATAGCCGGAGGCTAGTAGGGGGCATTTTTGTAGAACTTGGCCTGGGAGCTTACTACGAGAACGGCGATTCACACACGTGCGTATTTTGCGTGTTTTGCGCATGAGTCCAGAATGCGTTCGCGGATTTGGCTGAAATTCTGCAGTTGCCCACGCGTCATTGTACACTCTTGAAATATAGTGCCGTTTATGGTTTTTGTCATCGGTGGTATTAGGCCCACTGGCACATGCTGTGTCAACTTCTTTTAGTTATAACTTCAGAATGCGCAGATGGATTTGGCTGAAATTTAGTATATGCACTAAACTCATAGTGTACTCTTTGTCATAAATGCTTTTAAGCCCACTGGCATGCTGCGTCAATGGGCCTCGAGGATCGGTACATCTGACTTGTTTGGGACTGGGTTCATTTTTGGTGGGTTAGAGTGAAACTATTTGTAAATTTGAATGTTTCAGCCCATGAACTCGGGTTAGAAAGTTAGCGCCAGAATTTAGCCCTTACAAGCAGCTAGCTTCTTTCTTTTCAGCGAATCAATTGACGATGTGTCCTTCTCGAGGCAAGCGTATTCCGTCGAGGCCGGCCGTCGTTCGTCGGTGCCAATGGGTCCCGTGGAGCCGATCAACTTGAGCTGGGAAAATCTCTGCGTCTATCTGCCCGAGAAGCGAAAGCTTTGCAGTCTCGGCAAGAAGTCGCACGAAAATATCGAGCAACAGCGAAGAGATGTTCTAAGAGGCGGTACACAGTTAAATGAAGCACTAACGTTCCCATCTGGAACATTTTCATTTATAGTTTCTGGCATCGTGTGTCCTGGGCAGCTAGTTGCGCTCATGGGCGCAAGCGGGGCCGGCAAGACAACGTTGCTTAATACGCTTACGGCTCGAAATAAGGGGAACCTCGTCATCGAGGGAAGCATCAAAGTGAACGGACACGAGATCGGGCGACACATTAGCGCTATCTCAGCGTACGTTCAGCAGGACGATCTGTTCATTGGAACGCTCACCGTGCGGGAACATCTCATCTTCCAGGTAGGCACCAAAAACGTGGACTGCGGACTTAAGTCAAAAATTGAGACAAAATCAGTCACTGATGGCCAATCAGAGATTAGTTGCTACACACAGGTTTTACCGTAGGCACTCCTGCGGCTGCCGAGTTCGTTCAGCTTTCGGCGCAAAGTTGCTCGAGCAGATCAAGTGCTTCACGAGGTAAGCTGCTCGGAGGAATCAGTCACTGTCACCCCAAACTTTTGTAACTATCTTTTGAACAGGCTTGAATTACCTTGTAAATTTACAAGGTGATTACAAGAAAAATGTTCCATTACAAGGCATGTAACAGGGTTGTAATTTGATTGATATCGCCCTTGAAAAACACCATAATCATAGTGTAATTTTTGGTACATGCTGTTTAAAAGTAAGTTACAAAGTGGTTTTACAAACCATTTACGGGGTGTTTCAAATACAGAGTTACATTACAAGGTGTTTACCAACCCGATGGGGTGATAGTGAGTGTTGACAAGTGGTTCGATTCCCGTTCTTCTTACAGCTCGGACTAGCAAAGTGCAAGAACACGAAGATCGGCGTTCCCGGCGTCATCAAGGGAATCTCGGGTGGCGAAGCAAAGCGACTCGCGTTCGCTTCGGAGGTATTAGGGAAACTTTTTATCGATTCAATTCGACTATTGATTGATTCTTTTCGTACTAGATCATTACGAATCCGCAGCTCCTCTTCTGCGATGAGCCAACGACGGGTCTTGACTCTTACATGGCCGAGAGCGTCGTCACCGTTCTCCAGCAGCTCGCGAAGAAGGGCAAGACGATCATCTGTACAATCCATCAGCCTGCCTCCGAGGTCTACGCGATGTTCGACAGGCACGTCGAAGCTTTTGCGGGTGATGCTTTCGTAATTGTCGATTGATTTCAGGGTGCTTTTCCTCGCCGAAGGCCGCGTCGCCTACTACGGCACGACGAGGGACGCGCTCAAGTTCTTTCACGCCTTTGGCTACAGCTGTCCGCGTGAGTTCAATCCGGCCGACTTCTTCATTCAGACGCTCGCCGTGCAGCCGGGAAAAGAGACAGAATCTCGCATGGAGCTTAACGTGGGTGTGGATTTTGTGAGCAAATCCACAGGTCGGTACTGTGTGCTTTTGTAGCGACTCTGCGACGACTACAAGCGATCGTCGGCGTTCGCCGAGGTCGAAGATCTCATTGAGAAGGCCGGCAATCTTGGCTCGCAGCTTCACGTATGAGACGCTAAAAAGTTCATCATCTGTGTGAATTTCCCGATGATTTTAGTGTGAAAATAGCTAGAAATGTTGGTTCGAGGCTGGTCTCATTTTCTAGCTCTATCCTACAACTACGTCTTTATGCACCTTCATTTTAGCTTATCGATTTCTCTACGAAATCTCCGTACAAAGCCAACTGGTTTGTTCAGGTAAAGCTAAGCAATTTGCAGCAATAAGAGCTAGTCTTAGCAGTTTTCGTTTTCTAGTTCGGTGTCCTGTTTTGGCGCGCGATTGTAAACAACTATCGAAATCGAACGGTTGCTTTGACGAAGATTTTTCAGAAAATTGTAAGCAGCAAGTAAAACGGCAAAGCCGAAAAGGCATCCGGCATAAAGCACGAAAGAACGAGCAGTGGTTTTGGATGCAAGAGAGACATTAGAACACAATTCGTCCGCCTAGTAAGTTCTGTAGAAAACAGCTTTTCTCCTTGCTCTCCTGCCGAAAAATTTATTGTTCGAGAGGGGGCTTCGCCCCCGAACCCCCATTCTATTGGCTATTTGCCACATATCACTGACAAATTGTCGTCTACCATTGGCAAATTTGCGCCTATTATTGGCAAGTTGTCGTCTAGCACTGGCAAGTTGGCGGTATGTCTACCTGTACTACACCGTCCGTTAACTTTTTGTTCGAGGGGGGGGGGGCGAAGGGGGCAGACTTTTCTCAGAACAGTTAGCATCCGTTTTTCGCTCGCTTCGCTCTCTCGTAGCTGGATGCAATAAGCAGCCTGCTGGGCATAATACATTATAGCCAGTTGAATTTTTAGGTGCTGGGATTATTTCTCGGTATGTATTCTTGCGTCAATTTGCTAACTACTGAAGAGTGATCGCCTTGCACTTCTAGGCCTGATCTACCTGAACACGCAGCTTGATCAAAAGGCGATAATGAACATCAACGGTGCCCTCTTCTTCATTCTCAACGAAGTGTCGTTTCCGACGCTTTTTGGAGTCTTGAACGTAAATCAGTTAATGCGCATTTATTCTCCACTTATTATTGTGCAAATTTTTGGCCAATTTTTTGAAGGCGTTACCTTCCGAGTTTCCTGTTCTCTCACGCGAACACCATGACGGGATGTACCGAATTAGCAGCTACTACGTTAGCCGAGCTTTCTCTTATGTAAGCGCTTCGAGAGAGCTTGCGAGTACTCCAACACAACGCTTTTCGAAATGCAATGTCAACTCCACTTTAGTTTCCGGTATACTCCGTCGACGGAATTATCTTTGTTGCGATTTCATACTGGATGGTTGGTAAGTCGTTTTGCGAATTAACTTTGGCAAAAAAATTAACGGTGTACCACAAAATGCGAAATTGCTTTCAAACGTCGCTACGATAGTCTGATTTATATACTCGTAAAAGAAATTTTGAAATATTTCAAACAGTTTGCAAGTTCTATTTTTTCATTATTTTTAAAAAATTGTTTGCTTTGTATAAAAATATGTTTTGATATTGGAAAATCTATCAAAATGGCGATTTTTGCTTTGTGCGCGGAATGGCTGCCATTGCGGCAAGTGGTTCATGTCGGCATCGTGTTCTAGGGCTCCAAAAGTCGGTGGACGCTTTCTTCATAACCATTGCCATATGCATTCTCATCGAACAGGCGTCATGTGCATTTGGTGAGAAGAATGTGAGAACGCCTTCTGCAGTGCAGATTGCGCAACTTCGAAGTTAGCTGAGACACAAAAATAGTGGGAAACACTCGAAAAACCGTAGGAAATGACTAGCTTGCGACCTTCTGTTATTCTGATATTTCGCCACATTCTACTAGGAACTATGCTATCAACTATTGCTCCGTCGTTCCCAGTCGCTCTCGCGCTCGCCGGACCTGTGATCACTCTGCTACAGATGATGGGTGGCCTCTATGCGAACGTAAAGTGAGCTCAGCTTGACGCGTGAAACTGAGAAGACACCGTTAGCTGCAGCTAAAAGCTTCTGACATGGCTGCGCACATTTCACAGGACCATCCCTATCTATCTGTCGTGGATTGAGTATATCTCGTGGTTTCGATATGGCTTCGAGGCGCTCAGTGTAAACCAGTGGCATGCAATTCAGAACATAAGTAAGGGCAGTGTAGCTCGAGTGAAGCTGTAAGCATTGAAGCAGCGCTAAAGTGAAGTTTTCCCTGCACGTTGCTGTGTCTAGCTTGTAATAATGGACCCGCATGTTTCTCCGACGGCGACGACGTTCTCGTTCACCAGCTAAGCTTCGATCCAGTGTGTGACGCTCACGTATAGTCGTCACGCTCTCCGTTTATCGTGTGCTTTCTCTACTCATTCAGATGAGACTGGACTTCGACGTCGGTCTGCTCGTAGTGCTCATTGTCGCTTATCACCTCATCGGATTCATCGCACTTTGCTTCCGTGTGTATCGAGCGCGCTAAAATTCAAAATTCGTCACACGTCGAGGAATTGCGATAATTCCCGGACGATTGTTGACACTTGCTTGTGCGACTGAATGCTCGGAGCTTTTTTGCACTTGGCAAGAGGGCTCAGCGCGACAACAGAAGGATACTTACTGGTCATTCTGAAAAAATCCGACCCGGATCCCCCAATCTCCTCCCCTCGAATCCCCTGCGGACACAACTTATCGAACGGTGTAAGTACTACAAGTGTACCCACTCCCTACACCCATCCCCTACCTCCACCCATACCCTACCCCTTACAGGCAGTGGGGGGGTTCGGGGGCTGAAGCTCCCCGCCCGACAAAAGACGTTGGTTTTTTCGACAAGCGCACGAGGGAAAATGTGTGCGAATGGTAGGCGCCCAATTCTGCGCGCGTTTTTTAGTTTTTGCCTGGTGTCTTTCGCCCTGGCGAGTCACTTGTGCTGCTTGATTTTCAATGTCGTGCTGCAAGCTGATTATTGTTCGTGCTAACGAGAGTCGTTAGCAGTTAGCGATATGCCGAAATTCGTTCGTATCGTAGCTTTCCAAGTAGCTGTGCTATCAGAGGTTGCGAAGTTTCGTGTTGATTGCTCACTGAAAAAAATGTTCTGAGGGGGTGGTCACGAAGCAAGGACCAAGGTCAATGTACCACACCCTGTAATGATTATGTGTACGCACTAGAAATACACAATATGACGACGCACGTAAATCGGCAAAGCGAGAGATATCTCACCACTTATCAATTGTTGTGGAGATTACGAAGGTTTGTGGAACGTCTAGAACATACTGGAACAGCTCAACTTTCGACTTATGGACGGTGTGGGGGAACTAGACTGCCGAAAGAATTATCATAGAAAGAAATTCTGCTCTTTATCAAGCTCTTCCAACTTGCTGCCATACGTCGCACTTATTTCGAGCACGCGACGTTCAAGTGCCTGAACCCTTTCGTCAAACGCCGCAAGACGTTCCTCGTTATTGCTCATCATACTGGGAAAAGCATTATGTGGTTGAGAAAATTTTCTTGGATGTACCTTCTTATATCGATTCTCCAGATATTTCAGAGCGCAAAGCTTAAGCGGAAACGACCCGATGTGACATATCGTGAGAATGCTCGCGCCAAGCCACAGACCAACAAACCCGCCAATATTCGACGCGAGCCCAAAAAGATCTAGCATTACCACTTCTTCGAACTGCGTGAAAGCCAACCGCTGTAGGGCAACGACGATTGACGTTGAGGAGTTCGCGAATACGGTAAACATCGATCTCCCACACGATCCCACGGGCGCAAAGGTGAGAATTTGCTGCTTGCACCAAATCGGACACCTTTCCATGCATCGGACGACCTCGGGGTCCTTCCAGGTCGCATTACTTCGATTCGAGTAGCCCAAAAAGCTCTCGAAAATTCGCGCACACTCCCGCGCGGTTTCGACGTGCGGCGATCGGAAAGCCAGAGGTGAACATTTGTAGCGTGCGAAAAAGCCGTCGGCGAGACACTCCAGCATGCAGCTCACTCGCGGCCGATTGCCGCAGGGAAAAAGCGGGCGATTATAGACGAGAAACTGGTCTGAGACGGAAAGTTCGGCGTAGGTGCATCGGCCGAATTGGGCGTAAATGACGTTAAAGCTACGATCGGTAGCGATGTCGACGCCTCCATAGTCGAAGAACGCTAGCAGGCGGCGGTCTGGATTTACGCCTGGAAGATAGAGGCGTTCTGCGTTGAAGTAGACTTGTAGGGCCGACGGAATGCCCTGGTAGAGAACACTGTCGAGAACGCAAAGCGAGTCTTTCGTGGCGATCGTAAACGGCGGAAAGCCCATCCAGGAGAGCTTGCTCGATCGGCAGAGCTCGTCTTGAAAGACGTGCATGTCGGCCGAGGAGAACACCGAGGAGATATTCATCATTTTGCAGAAAAGTGTTCCGATCGTGTTCTGGAGCTTCGCTAGCGAGATGTTCTCGCTTGCGTAGATCTCGCGGAGCGCTTGCATGCCAAGCTTGCTGTAGCGCACTTCGGGAGCTTGCATGATCTCAGAGCGGACGATCATCGACAGGAACTTCGCGCTTCCGTAGAGAAAGTCGAGCTCACCTTTTGGCATTTTTTGAAGCCAAAATCGATCGATATCCATTGGGGCGTTGCGCCAGTTTTCGATAAGATTTTTGATTTTTACACCCATCATTGAAGCTCGGATTTTCGCGGGATCTTCACCGTCGAAGACGCTTGGCATAGCCTCGACGTCGTACTCGATACAGAGAGCAATTTTCGAGAAACTAAGCTCTCTTGTGTCGAGCATTGAAGCCGTTGTATAGCATTCTTCGTTGAGATAGGTTTTGATTATCTGTTGGCCTTGCAGGGAGCAAACGATTGTGCCAGCGACGACGAGAAGGAGCCATATGACCATCTCCACTACGTGCATCGAATGAGCGGCCAGTGATAAACCGGTGATGCCGGAGCTATCGGCGAAAAGCTCTAAAAATTTCCTGTATCCTTGTGTTTTCGACATGTTTTGCTCAGCGCTGCAATTCTGTTGGAAGCTTGTTCAGACATTAGGAAACTTGTGATTTCACCAGCAACACAACGACATCTGCAAGCAAGGTACACAATGTACGACTCCAGTGCGTTTACACCTGTCCTGTAGAACGTCGTCGGCAGTTGTTAGGAATTTTGCGTTATCCTAGTCATCGGCTCCGCCACTATGTTCAAAATTGGAATTCCAGATTTTATTCTGGCCCCTAGGAATGGAATGAGGAACACATATGATGAAGTAGAAAATTATTTTGAGTTTGCCCACACTCGATTATCAAATCGGATAGATGTGATTTGTAATCGGACTCTCGTAAGTCTCACAAATATTGGAATTCGATACTATCACGGTCCCCAGAAGTTTCTGCTCATTGGCCAGTTTTTTGTGAAATTTCACAAACAGGTTTCTCGCGACTGGCTGAACCTAGCGCTGACTTTAATACATCAAAATGATGGCCACACTACGGCAGTCATTTTGATGTATTGAAGTCCGCTCTAGGCTCAGCTGGACTTGAGGAAACCGGTTGTGAAGTTTGACAAAGACTGGTAAATGGACGAAGACTTCTGGGGACCGTGATAGCTTTCTCATACTCCGTCGTTCATTCAGTCTTCTGACAATTTGCTGCGGTAACATAGCCATTTCACAAAACATCGTATCTCCTAGTCGTCGAACACTTCATTATTTTTAAAGAATTTAACTTGATTCTGCTTTCGAAGTCGATTCGTCTCCTATCGATCAACATGGTTCTCGACTTCTAGTGTTTTCTATCTTGACCGTTGCCGAGGTCGCTTTTCCGTTCCTTCGCAGCGTCGACAACACTCGCACACTATGAGGCGTGGACTGGAGAGCACCTTTTAATTCGACGCAAACCCCCGATACGTCGGAATTACAAAGACAAATAACGCACCCCGCAAGTATCAAATTTCCAAAACCGATTGTAGGTGGTAGGCGCAGCTTCGACAACTTCTGCTCTGTTTTTGACCGTTTTCCCGTTGACTGCGAAACATTGCGTCTATGCAAGAACACGAGTGCAGAGCGGTGTTGCTCACATTCGTACTGTTTCGAATTTTAGAGGGTATGCGGTACTTGAGACACAGAATAATCGCACTTTAACTTACCATTTACACATTAATCTTTGAAACATTGACTGTACATGCGTCCTCTTTCGCGACGGATATAGAATGTGCTTTTTCTCGCTTCAGCGTTGCAGCTAATTGACGATCCTTCATATTCGTTGTGTGGTGGCACTTTCTCCTCCCCGACCGGCGTCATCCAAAGTCCAAACTATCCCTACTACTATCCGGCCGGCTCGGTATGCACATGGCTCATCAGTGCTCCCGTCGGTCAACGAGTCCAGCTCGAATTCAGCACATTCAGTGTAAAAGACGTGCACAAGTCATACAGATAATTACGATGCCCCTACATTACCGGATAGTGTTTCTTCTCCCGTTTCAGCTTGAGGGCCATTCCGCATGCTCTTACGATAACCTCGAAGTTCATGACGGAAACAGCGTCCAAGCCCCGCTGGTCGGCAAATACTGCGGGGCGGGAACACCAAGAACGATAGTGTCGGACGGGAATCAGCTGTGGCTCCGATTTAAATCGGATTTGAGCGGTCACTACTCAGGTTTCTCAGCTACGTACCGGGGGTGAGGCGAAAACATGCAACTCAATTTGAACAACCTTGCTTCTCAAGAACACAACACAAGAGAAGAACAAGCACATCACAGTATTCCCCCTTCATTTCTTCCTCGCATTACGCAACTCATGTTAGAAATACCCTCCCTTCGCCTTCACACATGCACGAAGTCGCTTCGGAATCGAATCGATGGCAGCGACCAGCAAATTTCTGTCCATTCGATCGAAGCTTTCCTGAATCGCGCGCTTGAAAGTCTCGACTTTTTTTCTTGAACGAAAGCTTATTCTTCGCTCGATATCGGAGTTAGCGAAGAAATCGTTTGGCGTCAAGTCTGGCGAGCTGGGAGACCACGAATCTTTGTCGATGAAACTCGGAAAATTCGTCGTGCATCACCTTTGAATCGCATTTTCCGTGTGGCAACCAGCACCGTCCTACACAAACGACCAATCTCGACGATTTTCTGGTAGATCATCGCTAATACGTTTGATGTTGGCAAGAACATTCTCGATCAGATACTGCTGATTCACTCGGGTGCCTTGAGGAAAGACCCAACGCTTGTTCAGCTCAGGAATTGCTGACACCAAGATTCCGCAGTGAACTGTAACGTCGTGCTTCTTCCTTCCAATATGGCGGTATTTTTCCGGAATAGACGCTGCATTAGCCGCATAAACTCCGTCATTCTCAGAGTTGAATGGCTGCTCCTGCCCGAACTGTTTTTCATCGAAGAAAGCGCACTTCCGCCAATCGAGATTCGG
>JAQGBB010000795.1:0-16467 GCA_034691745.1 Prismatolaimus dolichurus
AGTCAGCACTCGGTGAGCGACCGGCGATGAAGGTGCTTGGCTCGGATCGGCGATGCACTGTAGGCACGGTATTGGACTCTACATCTAGTACGATGGCAGGGGTGCACACAAGCAGCGACAGCTAGTTATCGTGTGATGTCTGACTGCTTCTGATCACTTTATTATACATGCGCGAGTATACTGTACGTACTACATTGTGGTGCGGTAGACGATTGAAGAGTTCAACACACAGTACATAGCATATAGTGCGTCTATTCAATTGTCCCTTTCACTTTTGCAGACAAATGATTCTCGGGGATCACCACCTGCGTCGAAGTTTGTTCGACATCGATTGACGAGTCAAACGAATTTGTACATTCGCGGTCTCACACCGACGATGCAGACCGATATCGTCGCTCTCTGTCGACAGTACGGCAAGATAACATCGACGAGGATCTTTCATGGTATGTTCCCGCACAGTCACGAGACTTGCATGCACAGTGGCTAACTCGACGGGGTTCGTTGCAGTGGTTGAAATTTCGTGCACAGAAGGGGTCGGTTGGAAATAGGCTTTTCTGCGTACTTGCTTCTTTTAGGCTACGGTTTCGTTAATTTCCAGTCGGCAATCGCTGCCCAACAGGCCCTTCGGGCACTTGTGCACAGGCGAGTGAACGCGCGCATGGCCAATGTAAGGGGAACGGAATGCGTAGAACGTCAAACTTGCGTACATTGAGTCGTACTATGTATCTGTTATTAATACTGTTTTTTCTAATTATCGCACTGGAA
This sequence comes from Prismatolaimus dolichurus, assembly GCA_034691745.1. NCBI lineage: Eukaryota > Metazoa > Nematoda > Enoplea > Triplonchida > Prismatolaimidae > Prismatolaimus > Prismatolaimus dolichurus. Next base: position 766 of record JAQGBB010000795.1, read on the forward strand.
GTTTTTGTCATAAGTAGCTCAGACAGAACTTCGTTGTTTTCGAACTTTGCCCGTTCTCGCACTGTATTTTGGACGGTTTTAATTCAGTTTGATCCCCCTCTACCCTGTGCGGTTATTAGTCCGCGCTAGTTATAGTACTCGTTTGTTAAGCTCTATTGCTAAGCGTACGCTGCGACTGAGAATCCATACAGTTACAGTACGTCGCAGAGGGAACGTTTGTTTTTCGTTTTCTAGTGGCGACCAACTGGTAGAGTTTCGTCACTAAAGCTGGCAACGAAGCGGCGCTGCTCTCTAGAATCTAACGTGCTGGCGCGCTGGACGCTTCTTATGAGTCGAATCTATTCGTGCACGATGAGTTGACTGAGGAAGCCGTCGTGGCGATTTTGCTGTCTGTTGAACTGTCTCTACCTTTTGCGGTCTCGATGGCCGACAGCTCGAGCTGGCTTCTCATCCTGCGCTGCTCACCGTCGCTGGCAGCTAGTTCGCAGTGCATGGCTCAACTGCGTACTTGGCTGCGCGCTGCATGTTTTCTGGCACCTGTTATTCTACGTGCGGTGCTATACAGACGGGTGAACGAGCTCTGCTGTCGCCTCGACGGGTGCGTATTTTGCACAGTTGACTGCTTTATCGCAACAGTGCGTACTGTACGTACGGTGTGCACATACATGCTCTACGCGTATTGCGCGTTCTGTTAGGGTGCACTTGCACGATACTGCACGTGTGGGCTTTTCGATTTCTTTTATTCTCTTGTGCCTCTCTGTGTTTTGGTTTGTTCTTTTTATTCTGCTTGGTCTTAGCGTACTAAATACAGATCTGGTCACGGCCACGCCCGTCGCCTGCGTGACCAGTGATTTGTTGTTGGGCAAGCGGACTATTTTTGATGGTTTTTGCAAGCCTGCAATAGTCGTAAACTGCGATCGAAATCTCAACAGCTGGTTTTTTATCGATGCTACACTTTTCCTTTGGTCCGCCGCTGCCCTGGCGTGCGTTCTTTTTGAGGCCTGGCCTCCCCACCCATGTAAGTGACGGTGGCCTGTGCGCACGTTTAGAGTGACGTGTCCTTTGTGTTGCCTTTTGATGCTCATCGATGACAAACGAGTTACGACTGTGGTCGGTCGTCTGGAAGAGTGCTCATCACGTCTGCTCTAGCGTATGTACTGTACGTGGAATGCATCTGGACGCCTTGCACTGTGCTTAAATGCGTCTTGTGTCATCAAATTTGTTCCGCTTTGTTTCACTTTATCGCTGTCGTGCTTTCGGTTTTGGCATCGGTGGTGCCCACAGGCTTCTTTGAATTGAATGGCGCTGGTGTGAATTGTGTAATAATGTGTTGCACCTAGTTGTTGTGAGTGCTGTACCACGTGCGAATTAATGATACGATCTGATAATCAACGACAGGGATGCATTTGATTCGCTCGTCTACTGTTCGTTCTCTTTACTGACTGGTGCTGCTGTGTTTCTTTGAGATTCAACTTTACGCTTCGCCGATCACTTGCCACTTAGGGCGTTAGACACGTTGCTGTCTGATGACACGCTAATCTCGTTGCTTTTCTCGGTAAAACGGTGACCTTGCTCGATACAATCGGTTGTCTCTCGTTAGAGTTGGTTATGCGTACGTTAATGAGCGAGTTGGACTTACCCGGACAAAGAAGCATCGTAGCTAACTTTATTAAAGCTTGTAGCTAGTAACACTAGAATTTGTTACGTTTGTACGATCACACGTACGCATTTGCCTAGTTTGGAATGCAATACACGATTGGTTTTAGGTACATTTCTGATCTGAACAACTGATCGATCGAACATCTTGCAGCATAGAGGGAAACAAAGTGCATTGTAACACTAAGTGAAAGTTTCCCCGTATGCTTACATCTCCGGACTGTATGGCACGATCTTCATGCCAGCACCACACCGGCCGTGATAGGAAAAGAAAACACGAATCAGTAGGACTGCGCAGAGACGGTCCGTGTGACACGTACGCGGAGTTGCTGGTCCGCGTACGCCAATAGAATATGCTCAGCAAAGAAACTCGCAGCGTACGCATCTTACTCGAGTAGGTGGCATGGTAATGCGTACACCTCACAAGAATACACAACGCAATACATGTGCAGCACAGCACGTACGTATAATACAGGTATTCCACTAGAGCACTGCTGCAGAGTAGGTACATCTGCAACCGCAAAGGTAATCAGCAGAGTACGCACGTGTGCGTACCTCAGTAGAGTACGTACCATGGCAGAGCATGTCATTTGATTCGATAATGTCCGACTATTGTATCTACTTTTCAGGCAAAGTCGTGGAGGCGGCACGCGCCTCGATGCCGTGCACGCAGCAATGGCGTGTCGCCTTTGTTTCTGTCTAAATACTTTCACTCTGCCGACTTCTGATTACGCGCTTGGTCGATCGATTGTGCATCTGGCTAGTTGCATGTTACATATACGTGCAGCAGTTCACGCGGACAACAACTAGCTAGCTAACAAACGCGATCATCCAATATGCATGAACGTAATGGCACACATCTAGTCAGAAATGCATTACATCGCATTCCAACTTTCAAGTACGCACCGCCGCTTCGGTTCTTTTTCGAAATGTGCGAAGCAGCGAGGAACTTCATGAGTGTCATAAACTTCATATAAAGTTGCGTGCGTGCGTGCATCGCGTGTTTACAGTTGATGCGTGCCTATATGTGTGTACACCCAGAGAAGTATTTGTTGTGAACGTACATACGCACACGTACGCATTTTAAAGCGTCAACGAACTATTATTATTTCAGTGATTTAAAACTGATTCAAATCTAAATGTCTCTTTCCTGCCTTCTTGCCGTCCGCCTGTCTATTTCTGCCTCTGCATCTCCCCCATGCCCTGTTTGTGTCTTGTTTTGCTTCTTTAAACCTGAATATGATTCTTAGTTACGTTATGAGTGCACATGAACGTGACGCGATGGGCGTTCTGACACGCAGGCTGCAGGCGGGCAGACACGCACATCACATCACATCATGTACGTATGTTAACAGCGTTAAATGTTCATTAGCGAGCGTCGAAGGACGCGGTCTCGCTACTGCTGCTCGGAGTGCGCTCGTTCGCTTGCTCGACATTAGCCAAGTCAAGTCCATTCTCTCCCTCCCTTTCCGCTTCTTATCAGAATTAATGCACGTTACGTAGTGCATGAGGTCAGCACGCGTCTGCTCCAACTATCTGTCTGTTGCTCACACCGTTTCGTCTAATCTGGCATTCGATGCTTTGCAGCACTCACTGCTGCGCTTGTCCTCGCGGTTCTTTCCACCTATTTTGGTCTAGTTGTTTCTGTGGGAAATGCTTCATATTGGCATCTAAACTGTTTTGTTTTACTGCCGTCACGTTGCTAGTGCTCGAACAACTCCCACCGTGAGCAATGCGCTAAATTAAAATTTGCATAAAGATTCAGTGCTTCGCAAATTTCGTTCCTTTTTTCATTATTTATGTGCGCACAGTGAAAGTGATTGCCGAAGTGTTTGAATCTCCTGCAAGGAGTGCTCATGGGGTTATAGTAGCAAACCATGTTGCTTGTTGCTGTGTACACGTGCTCATTGCGAAAATACGGTAATGGAGCAGCTGTTGTATCACCAAAATGTAAATCACCTTTTTCGTATTATCACATCCGTAGATGTAAGTCCTTCCGAATCGGAAGATTGGCTTTGCTCCCTAGTGAGAATGATTGAGAAGTACGTGCGTACGTACACACGATGCCTACGGTTATGGTTCTTCCCTGCTGTGGTTGGTCCTATACGTCCGAGTCCGAAAGATCGAATTGTCTGTGCGGAAATGCAATTGGCTCCTCGTCTTGATGCGCGAACAACCCGTCAAGCACAACTTATTACACTACGAGAAATGCGGGTCTACCATAGCGTGAGTACAACTGCATGTCGACCCCAATATTTGCGTTGGAACAACTAGGTACGGACGTATAATGCATATGTACACGACATAAATGTCCATCGATAGAAGAGCGTTGTACGCCTGTTTGCCCGCATTGTATGTTCTACAATGTTGAGCGTACTCAATCAAATAGCATCATGTCGTCTGTTTTCCGCTCGTCACGGCGACACGCAATCTCCGAGCTGCATGCACTTCCGTAGCTAACTTGAAACTGGACAACGAACGATAAGCTAGCTGCAAGGCTCCCTGCAGCGGCGAACTTGCGCAAACGCTCGCATTTGCACGCTAGCGTAGTTTGCCACTGTGATCATATGCAGACGGACGGACGACTGATGTACGTACGTCGACGACCACACAATGTATCCTAAACGAGTTCAAGCTTGCACGCATGTACGTCTCGTCGACCGGCATGCATTTGCGTAGTACGCATGCAGATGACGACTGAGTGAAGAAGCTAATTCGGTTTAGCCGCTTAGAGCGACACTTTCGTGTCGTGTGTAGCCGACATGCGCCGCTCGGGGGCCCTTTTGGTCGCCTACTCGTCTCCAACGACGAAAACGGAGGGACGCACAGCGATCATCGCAATGAGGAGGACACTCGCAGCGAGGAGCCATTTGATTCGCTCCGTCAGTCGGTCGACGGCGTTAAATGCACTACGCATGCGTACATAAACACCTTTACGTACTATGCGTACATAGCTACTGAATAAGATGTTATGATTTCATTTCCTCCTGTGCAGTCGGGTCGCCCGCCGTCGTTTGCTCGCTGATGACAACGTGCTCAAAACAAGTCGGAAACGGGCGAACGGGCAGGAAGGAAGGAAACCAACGGATGTTCATTTATGCCGTCTTGGCCTGGGGGAGACTAAAGTCTGGTCGAAAGTAATGCTATTATGTACCAGAAGAAGTCTTGTATGAAAGAGGGATCCAAAAGCTTAAGTTTTACATAAGCGTCTTCATAGTCACGTACGTTTTTATTCCTATATGTACGTTCGAAATCAGCTCAATGTGCCTTAGCTATTTCTTACGCAGTAGCATAATGTACGTACGTAGAGCATGTACGCTGTACACATATGCTGTATCTCCACAACATGCACCGTTCGTTTATAGATACGAACTACGTACACCGTGTACGATGTACACACCATTCATATGTATGTGTACGTACATGTATGTTGATGCGTGTACACGTCGATCGAAAAGCGAACAAAGACCGAGTTTGAAAGGTTGTCTCCAAGCTTCTGCACCTGGTCGCTCAGACATTAAACAGCTTCAATCTCGAACGCAATAACACTCACTGACTACGTGCATGTTGTAGCTGCTCTTCGTAATGTTTTGTTTTTTATAGTTGTGTTCAACGTACATACTAAGTAGCTTGGCAAATATTCGACAATTCTTTCGCACGTCTTCTGCCGCTACGCAGTTGCGCGCGTGTCTGTAATCCTCAAGCGGAGGTATAAACCGCGTTCTTGCCCGTGAACGCGGAACCCTTTTCGGCATTTTTGAGACTCGTTTACGTACAAACAAGCAAACATATGCTGGTTTATGGTTTCGTGCATTTTTCTTTATTAGCACTCTGTCTCTGCAGTTCGCAGCGCCAATACTTCGTATTCTCAGACCACTGCTGAGCACTATTTTAGCTGGCAGACGAGACAACTGGCTGATGAACTTGACCTGTTGACCTATCCCTTCTGTACAATTTGGACGGTCCAAAATTCTTTATTGATTTGCGTTGCTTGCATTATTTAGCTCTTGTGTGCACACTGTGCAGTATCGATATGCGGATCTGACGTGAAACACACCCTAATAGAGGACAGCTTCAATGTACGTACTCGCTTAATACTCGTTGATACCCTATGCTATGCCAGCTGTAGCTGCTTTAATACCTACCTGCGCATCTTCACAGACGTTGGATCTCGTACGAGTATACACACGAGACATTGTGCGATCGTAGTCTTTCTCCTAAGGCCCATGCGATATTGCAGCAGCACCAGCTGGGGATACAGCACTCGTTCCCGGCTGTTTTGATGGATAACAGAACGTGAGGCACGCGCATTCTGCTACGTAGCCTCGTTATTGTGTTTTTTACGGCAGGCACCCTTGGCGCGAAGCTTGTTATTGACGGCGACGACTACCTTCGCCAGAATCCCCAGTCGCCGCTGACAGTGTCACATGATGAACCTGATTGCTCGCTCATTCGGCTCTTGCATTTCTTTGAAGCTACAACGCACGCAGTCTTAGAAGTTAGATGCTTGCTGACCTCTGCTTTTCCATTAGTGTTACACTTTAATCGTTTGGCTCTATCGCCCCCATCTCACGGCCAGGCCACGTCGATTGAAGCTACTCTGACGCGTTTGGAGCAAAAAGCCCAACAAATTTCTTCCGCACTACGTTTCTTTCCTACAAAATTAAGCTCGTGTCCTATTTACCAGTCATACACAACTGGGCTCTTCCATAAGAGACGTCCAACTCGTGGGCTTGGGGAGGGCTTTCCCGATAAAGCCGCTATTTGTTCGACTTTGTTATTAACGGTAATGAGCTTCTATTACTCGTTATTCGATATTCGTTATAAACATTTGTTTCAGCAGCAGTGAGCTTGTTTTACAAGCGCAGCCCCGTCGGCAATGCAGGAGAGATACTTTTCGACAACGCCACCGTGATTGTTCTCAGCATTTTCGCATGCCGTGAACAGCAGCTCGCATATTTATTCTTGTTCGCAATCAGCACATTCCCCAGCCACCGGCCGGGTCGGTCTGCGGGAGACCTCAGTAGCTATTGAAGGCGAGTACGCCCCCTGATAAAAAGCCCCTGGAGAAATGCACGCAGCACACACGGTGCGTCAGAGAAAGCATTTACGTGCGCAGCTAGCGGTGGCGCCCTTCGCAGATGTAATCGATTATGAAACAATTACCACCGAGTTGTGAGTTCAGACTGCTCCTTCATTCACCATCGTGGCACAACGCCGTGCGCATAATAAGCGATGCACACGTGCTTCTTCACAATGAGTAAACATATTTGCATAGTTAGCTGATTGTTGAACGCCTACCTGTCCTCAAACGCATGCGAACATGAAGATACTGTATGCGTGACGTCAGTCTAAAGACGATCGCCTGACAGAAACGAAAAGCTCCTCGCCCACCCCTCGTTGAAGAGAGACGATGTTTGTCACGTCCACTCGACGCAACGTGCTAATTGACGAGTTGGCTGATCCGCGCTTTTTTAGATCAGTGCTGCAGTTGTATTTCGGATCGGCGAAGCGTGACCGAAGCCAACCAAGCCTGCTCGTCGTTAAATGGCGGTAAATTGGAATTGGCGCTACCTTCTTGAGAGCTGAAATTACTTCCTTCTATTTCTTTCTCGTCGTTCGCTTGCAACGCTTGCTTCTTATTTTCTTCACCTCCAACGCAAAGTGCGCCAAGCCTCTGGTACTATTTGAACGCTGCCGATGATTGAACATGTGGTAGAAATATAAATCTAAAAGGCCTTTGCCGAACAGCTGAAGATAAAGGCTGCTCGATAGAAAAACAAGGTGTCTGCCTAAACTTTTCTTTATTACAGCAGTCACTTATTTTTTTCTCTGGCAACATCGGTTTGAGACTTGGTTTCTCAGCTCATTCACAGTTTCGGCGGCTTAAAAAGGCGCTACGAAACTAAAAATGCGTAATTATGTGCAATTCTTTTGGGAGTTCGGAACTACCTTGGTTTTGCGCTAGGCTACTTCCAGCCCGAGAAAAGTGGATTCTTCTGAACCATACTTTTACACGTAAAAGATAGCAAAATACTATTTCAAAATTTGTAACTCAAAATTCCATCGGCTAACACAAACGAATTTTTGCTATGTTTTGACACTAATACAGGGAGGGCTCTAAAAATAAAAATATTTTGGGACTTTTCAAAATAGATGTATCGAGCTTTTTCGCGGGAAAATGCTGATTTGGGACATTTTTCCGTCAAAATTTTTTCTCTTGAAATTGTCCGAATACACGTTTGGTGATGAAAAAGTTTATTTCGAGTAAAAAACTTTTTTGATCCACAGGAGTATCCCTTTGGGAAAAAAATCGTAAAAAAATTAATTTTTTCCAGAGTCAAAAAAGCTTTTTGGTCGATACGTCGATTTTGAAAAGTCCCAAAATATTTTTATTTTTAGAGCTCTCCCTGTATTAGTGCCAAAACATAATAAAAATTCATTTATGTTGGCCTATGGAATTTTGAGTTACGAATTTGGAAATAGTATTTTGCTATCTTTTACGTGTAAAAGTGTGGTTTGGGAGAATCCACTTTTCTCAGGCTGGGAGTAGTTTAGAGTAAAAGCAAAGGTAGTTCCGAACTCCCAAAAGAATTTCCCACAATCACGCCTTTTTAATCTCGTAACACTTTTTTAGCTCCCGATGGGAGTTAAATCGGATGGTTTAACCTTCTGAAAAACCGAGTCTTAAATATTATCTCTAAAGCGGCTATGTTTTTGCGCCTACGGTGCTATATACAAGGCAACAGCGGACGGATATTATAATAGCAGATTATGTTTCAATCAACGCCACACTTCATTTGCCCTCTTATTAGCTTGTCGATAAAAGGCTCTTATTGAGCAAGCACCTACCTATCTTCGAAATGACATTTTACATAGTGTGCCGAACTGTTCCAACGCAGCACCTTTTTCACCGTCAATTCAACAGCGATGTCTTTCTTGCCATAGCCTAGCCTCTCTTTTGAAAGCGTGCATATAAATAACCTCTAACATGATGTGCACTACAATCGAGATGGGATGCGCGTGCCCTGCTGACTTAGTTTCCATTTCTGCGAGCGACCTACGTCAGATCGAGGTGATTTTTAGCCTCCTACAATGACCGAGAAGCACTTGAAGTCACCAGCTATGTGCACATGTACCTGACGAACGTCCCGTGTCGTCCCATTAAGATCTCTCACAGCTGCTGCTAGCTGAGGCGACCGTTTTATAAGACGGGCACGGCGGCACCGTCGGTGATCTGACTGAAACGATGATGTCGAGCTGATTTGTTTACACGACAGAGATAACGAACGATGGATACGTCCGTCCTCGATAGTCCCGAACTTTTTTTCGTAATTAGCATTCTCGCGAGGCTCATGCCTACATCGTGCATGTGTAACGAACGAACGTGCGTACATGTGCGGCAAGTGTCTTTCGTTGCGCAATTGCGGATGGATGACGAGCGTACGGCGTGAGTCGTGATGGCAACATTTTCCAAACAGACCCTCCTAATGAATGCGCACGCGATGTGAGCCGCTAATAGCTCTCAAAATAACTGAACTATATCACTCTCTTGCTCTGCTCAATTGCGAACGGCCGCACTCATTACTGTAAACTGCACGCATAGGTAGCCACAGTGCGTCTAACCGCGCTGCACTTGTTTTAGCTACTTAGCAGCTAGCTGCTAGCTGTGCAAACGCACCGTGCGTGCTAATTTCGTGTACCTGACTTAAAATAACGAATATTTTGTGATGTAATGTGCGGTTCCGTTCAAGTGCGCGTGCATGCACGGAATGACATGCGGCTATTGCAGACGTTTTGTACAATTGCTTCCTTTGGCTTCGTCCAGCGGGACTGCAACAGCTATTAAAAATGGTTGCTTCGTCGATGCTATCCTCGAGCTTGGACGACTGTATGGACAAGCTTATTGCACAGAACTTGCCAACGGCGCCACCAGAAGGTAGCCATATAGTACCAATGGGCATCTTCACTTTACTAGAGCAATCAAATGAGCTACACTACAGTAACCACACGCTGGTACTTCACGGTCATTCTCGTGTGTACACGCCTCTCTAGGTAGCGACAAGCTCTACTGCAACGCGACATGGGATACGGTTCTCTGTTGGCCCGCCGTCGAAGCTAACACAAGTTTCAGCCAAAAGTGTCCAATTATGATGGGCGTCGACCAAGAAAGTGAGTACACGTACATAATTGGAAAAATTATGAAATAAGAGATAATATTTGCTGGAAGTGACGGTGATGCTTTATAACTCCGCCAGAACAATAAGCTTTTAATTATGACGTAGTTGTGCATAATTCACGCTGTCTGTCACGACGTTTATGACGTGGCGGCTGATCGCCCAGATTAACTTCTCTGTGTTGAAAAAGAACTAAAATTCGCAATTTCAAAAGAATTAAAAGGTCGCTTTCAGCTTGTGTCGTCCTTTGCTGGAAAGCTTCATTCTCCTGATTTGTAATGTCTTTTTGTGTACCAGAGAGGGAGAGAAGCCACAGTACTGTAGTGGCTTATTTGTTGACACTAAGTGCACCGTACTTTTCCGCTTATCACCTCGCCCTGCGGTGCCTCAGGGGCAGTAAGGCACTATGTGGAAAAAATTATTTGGCCAGTCTATCTCAACGTGTTTGAAATTTATTTTCACGAGGCAACCTACATTTATTTCCTGGTGAAATCGCGATTTCACCCGATCCAGCGTTTTGTGTCCCAAGGCGGCACTAAGGGAAAGGATATGTCTTCTCCAAAAGGCAAAAGACCAAGTAGTGCCCGAGGCTATATGCGTAAAAGTACGATGTGTATGTGTACACAATACTTGTCCTGCATGTGCTCACATGTATGTGTACACAAGACGCCGGATGTTAGCTCTAGTTGTCTGTTGTGTCTCAAAATAGGCACGGTTAGCAAAGAGTGCCAAAGCTCGGGCAACTGGGCTGGCCGAAATAGCAGCGACTTCGAGTATCCCTGGGGGTACACGGACTATTTCCCGTGTTTCACCCTAGAGCCCAATTTGGTTGAGGTAATACAATTTTGCTTGACTCAGCTCGCGATTTTAACTTTTGCTTTCTTGCTTGAGTATCGTGTAGTCACTGTGCTAACTTGGCTTGTTTTTTTCTGCTTTCTCTTTTAAGTAGTTTGTCCTGCATTATGTAAAGATGTCTGCCAGTGATTGTAGCCTCAGAATGTGAACACTTTCTCATAGAAAGATAATTTTTTTAATACACACGCTTTTTACATTTGTTTGCAGTTTTAGCGTGCAGTGATGTTTATTTAAATCTCCTCTCATTTCGTCCGGCTGCTCATACAAATGAGACGGAAGTGCGTTAATTTTTTAATGAGACATATTTTCGACATTTCCCAATTCGAAGAGTAGGTATTCAATATCAATCACATCTTGATTTCGCTTTTGACATTTATTCATATATTATTTCGTGTGCTTCTTCTAATTTTTGCACCGTTTTCCTCCCCAACTTCTAGAAACCGTGCAGAAGTTTTGCGACGAGTCCGGCCGATGGCCTGGACGCACGCCGTTCGACTATAATCGCACCTACGGCTGGACGAACTACAGTTCGTGCATCAGACACAATATGGATAGCGACGTGATGAAAGTGAGAGACGAGCATGCAGATCATCCTTCCTGTCGTCCATCCGCCTCTGCTATAATACGGTAGTTGTCCTCGTTCGACCGATACACATACACGTGTATACACGAATAGTCGTCGCTGATTTGAAGGAAACTTCGATTGTCCGTTAATGTTTAGCTTTCGTGTCCTTGTTTCTCGTTTCAAACTTCGCACAAACTTTGTCTTTGGCAGTGCTTATTTGCTGTTTTCTCTCTGTATTTCACTACTTTGTGTACTCCTTTCGTGAACTGCTAACTGCTTCACTCATCAGCGTTTTCTTGCTTTGCATCCTGTGAAGTTTTGCGTTGGGCAGTGGCTAGAATCGAAAGTAAATCGGTAGAGCCGAAAGCATCCTGTCGTAAAAGCACGCAACTCTCCGTACTGGAACGCTTTGGAACACTCACGTAATAATGACCTCCGATTTTTTCGTGGAATGGTAGGGGATACAGGGCTGCGTGAAGGACAAGGGGGAAAATTTAATCCGACCCCCGTGGGCATGCTCTTTGTTCGCGCTATGCGCTCCTGTTTGCGCGCTTCGCTAATTACCCTTTGCTGTTCATGCGCAGATGGCTCAAGAGATCGCCTCGCGGGCTAGAATTCTTGAATTCGTCGGGCTCTCGCTATCTTTCGTCTCGCTCATCATAGCGCTCATAATCATCTCATGCTTTCGGTACGATGCACGCATTGAATCCAAAGCAGTCCGTGCAAAGCAACAATTTGCTTCAGTTGAGAGTGTAAGGAGGTGCCATGCGACAAATGATGTAGCTTCAAGTCCGTAGATTGGCTCGTGGGCAGAATTCTCCTGGCACTGGGTGACCAATAGTTTCACTGCCACGTGGAAATAGCGTATTTTGTGTGTACACACAGAACTTGATGTTTTGGAGGAGATTTAGTGTGTACTGCGTATCAGCTTGCCGCAATGGACAATAGCTACGATCATGCATTGTGATCGCTCGTTTTTAGGGCTCGTTGGCGGAGAAGCCGCCATGAGCCCTTAGGGGTCGTTCATAATTTACGTAAACGAAAAATTTGAATTTTTTGACCCCCCTCCCCCATGTAAACAAATTTATGTGTTAGGGATAGGCTATCTTTTACACATGCTGTCAACCCCTTATGCGAAGGCCTGGGACGTCTTTTTTGCTCAAGTATATCTCGCGCAGTATGGGTGGCAGAAACCTTAAAATTTGCATGCAGCGTCTCATGGTGCAAAGTCCCAGATCTCGCAGTTTCGTTTCATTAGTTTGAATAAATATAAAAGTCTCAGGCATTTGTTAATACGCAATTGGGGTGATGAATTGCGTGTTTATGTTTACAAAAACATGCGCATTGCGTAAATTTTTTACGGAGGCGCGCTTAGACAAAACATCGCTGCATCATCTGCTCTCGAGCATCCAGCTGCGGTCGTACATGCTGTTTTAACCGCTTTCAGCTTTGGCTTCGAGTTTGGGCTTCTACATAGAACGTCCGACCCGGGGACCGTACATTTATGGCGTCACGGAAAAAAGTTGACTTTTCGCACCCCTCCCCTCTATGTCACTGTTTTTTTCTATACTTATAACACGTAACAGCATATTCAGCCAGACCCCTTCCACAAACCGTGACGCCATAAATGTACGGCCCCCGGCGAGGGAAAAAATCGGGGCTTTGGTAAAACTTCTCACGCTCAAGCTGGAATTTTTATGGATAGAAAACGCCCTAATATTCAGCGAGCCCTCTTAGTAGACGATAGTCTAGCCCTTATTAGAAGTAGGACGAGTTTATTGGGCAAGCAAGACGGCAGACAACACCAAAACGCAAGGCGACGGTTCGTCTCTAATTGAGAGGCTTCTTCAGGCCTAAAAACAGCAAGCATAGAGTGGAGACAAGCTGCCTACTCTACTTAGCAACTCTAGCACGCTAGGTATTTTTTGATATACACATGAACTCAGGAGTATAACTGAATCCATTTGACGAGAGATTGGAGTGTCGTCGGTTGGACATTCGTTTGAGCCGCGTTCTTTCGTTTGCAGGAGACTGCGGGTGTTTCGGAATCAGATTCACTTGCAGCTCATGTTTGCGATCCTCATCGTTGTCGTCATCCGACTTATCCTGTACATAGACCGTGAAGTAGGCGTCTTCTGGGGCATTCTGCAAGGCGCCGATAGTGGTTATACGATCAACTCTTCGGTACGCGTTCGCCTACGCAGCGAGCTGTACAAGCGGACGTTTGTTAGGAAGTAACAGCTGTTGTGGCATCCATCCATCCCTGCTGAAAAAGCAGGGGGGCGACGGTCGTTAGCTGCTTAAGCGAGGGTACCATTATCCGCTGTCTTAAATAGGCGTACGTTTGCGAAGCCTTCTACGCACTTCTGGAGTACGCGAAATCCGTCGCCTTCACTTGGATGTTCATTGAAGGTTTCTAGGCGATCACACTATTCATTGCCTTGTCGATGACCGAACGTTCCCTTGCTAACTTCAGGGTTTTACCTTCACAACCTACTCGTCTGGTTCGTGTTCCAGAATGAGCCAAAATTCTGGAAATACTGTGTCGTCGGCTGGGGTGCGTATTAGTGTAAACTATCGAGACAAGTTCACCGACAAAAAGTTTACGACTGCGCTGTATGTAATACAAGGTCCATTCGCTACTGTATTCCATATCTATTTCTCGGTCGGTCTGCTGCAGGAGTTCCGCTCGCTCACGCTATCGTGTGGCTAGTGACCACCGTGGTGAGGCAAGGCTCAGAGCGATGTCTCGGCTCTTACTACTTGCGAACCGAGTTCTGGATTCTCGACGCTGTGCGCATGTTTGAGCTCATTGTACGTAAGACTGAACGCGAAGCTAGCTGCTCGATAGCGAATACATGTATAGCTGTCTACCAAAGAAGCTACGAGCGTATAGTAGCATACGGTGCACTGCGCTCGCCAAGAATACGTAGTGAACCATGCATATGCAGCACCGTTGCCAGAGTTGCTTACTAGTGCATGTGCTGCTAACTTTTAGGAGCCGAGATCGTTATTTTGTTATTCTAGCTGAACTTCTTCTTCCTCTTGAACATCGTTCGTGTGCTTTGGATAAAGGTCATTCAGACTGGATCCGACTCGGAAACGTACAAGTGAGTGCTGACTGTCCATCGCTCTAGCTAGTCCGCATTGTCTGCAGTAGCTACAGGCCGTACAGTGGTGCACGGATAAGTGGACATCGAAGGGTCCTGCCAAAAGTTGTCCATTCACTACTTCATTTGTACACATAATTGATAGTCCAAAGTACAGAAACAATGTCCACTGTCTACTAATGCAGTCCAGTTATCCATACTCCACTGTATGTAAATTAAATTTCATTTCTCGTTGACGTTGTGTAGAAAAAGCGTGAAGGCCGCACTCATGCTCATTCCACTGCTGGGCATTCCGAACATCCTCCAGACGATACCGTTCGGACCTACGAAGGACAATATGACACTCTTCGCGGTCTACACGTACTTCGCGTCCTTCACGTACATGTTTCAAGGCTTTTTCGTCGCCGTGCTTTATTGTTTCACAAACAAAGAGGTAAGTCGGTTCGTGCTCGTTCAGTTAGACCGGCCAGTCGTAGCTAAGGATAGCGTGCGCAGGTAATAAGACGCTGTTTATTATGTCGATGGGTGGCACTGATCCAGGACGCTGATCGCATGCTTGCTAGCGGGCGTGCAAGCAAGCACGTAGGCTAACAGTCAAGAAACGAGCTGAGATCTGTTTCTAATTACTCACGAGGATACGGCTATTTATGACATGTAACTTCGTCATCATTTTGCGTGCATGTGCTCAGCAAAACAAAGCACAGAACATATAAAGTCGAGCAGTCAGTTGACTGAGGAAACCTTCGTTGGATGGGGTCGTGTGGAAGTTGCGCCATTAAACGGTACATCAAGAAATTTGAATTTCATGTTCTGCACTCTCACAGAAATTTAGCATTATTATACCTTTCGCACATGCAAATGTCATTTAGAATTAGCTCTGCCGATAGAGCTACTGGTAGCTATTTAGCTTAGCTGGCGCCACCCTCTGGTCTTGGGCGGTTGTTTGCAGATGCTCGCATGGTAGTGTATAATCAGAAGCAAATGGCTGGGGGCACTATTTGGAAAATACCTTCTACCTTTGGAAAAAGATGTGGAATTAAGTAGTGCAAGTGACTGGCTACCTATTTGGGAAACGTGGTATAATTATGTCCACCAGTGTCTCGTAGACCAGAAAGCAAGTCGACTAAAGCCAACTAGAGCGATAGCGTTGATATACAGACGTCATTAGTCCGTTGGCCAGGTTGCAGGTGACGGCAAACTTTCAGCGATGTCATTGTGAAGTGTGCACCACGCAGGCACGTAGCTAAGGGGGGGGGGGGCTATGGGGGCTATAGCCCCCCCAAGAGGTCGCAAAATAAGGCATTTTTTTGCTGAATTTATCAAAAATTTAAATTTTTTG
>JAQGBB010000796.1:0-16464 GCA_034691745.1 Prismatolaimus dolichurus
A
The DNA here is from genome assembly GCA_034691745.1 of Prismatolaimus dolichurus. Taxonomy (NCBI): domain Eukaryota; kingdom Metazoa; phylum Nematoda; class Enoplea; order Triplonchida; family Prismatolaimidae; genus Prismatolaimus; species Prismatolaimus dolichurus. The sequence goes on from JAQGBB010000796.1 coordinate 2, forward strand.
TTAAATTACATTCAACATGGCGATTTTGAAATTGTGATGCTCTCTATGCTAGCTATTCGCATGCCGTTCGTTCGTCCATGCGTGTATGTTTGTGTCTGTTAGTCGCAGCCATAACTGTGTCAATGTGCGACGGAACCGAAGCGGATTTTCGGACCCTACGGAAATGAGGCATGCGTCTGCCTAACCCGTAGAGGTGCCTTTTGGGTTTGGGCATCTTGGCCCGGTACGATGTTCCGTGGAACAGCTGTACTAAAGTCTAAAGACCATGTTATAAGCAAGAAAATCCACACAATGCATGCACATCATACATTTAGGCGCACTCTTGTGAAGGGCTTATTACGGTCGTCCTTGGTATACGGTGTTCAGCGTGCGTGAGCACGAAAGCGGGCGCAGGAAACAATCTAGCGAGCTCAAATTTTGCATGCAGAAGACATGGAACCAAGACAGAGCCTGATTAAAATTTGGGATCTGAGGGTCATATCTTTGCCCCGGATTCAGGGTTGATGTGTCCATGATGATGTCCCATGTCCCGTGATGATTCATATGATGGAAACCTGCAACTCGAGCGTGTGTGACCGAATTTCGCTCAAACTTTGTACGTAACAGCCTTACTACAAAAACGTTTCAGAGTAAAACAAATTTGACATAAGCGGTTTCGAAAATGTGGTACTTAATTTAATATACAGCACAACATATCATGTCGTAGAAGCACGTATTGCTCTGCGCAGTCGCATGACAATAACCCGTAGGGGGCGAAAGTTTTCATTGGGCAAAAATTTTTCAGCAAAGTATGGTTTTCGAGAACGGAATTTGTGGACTATCGAGCAGACTCAAAAACATCGAAAACCAATGGTCGTTTGATCGAGAAACAATCGTTTTGCCTTTACTTTGAAATGCTTCGTCAGGCACTAAAAAACCAACAGATCTTCTAACACTACCTCACAAGCACAGCTAGATAGCGACCTAGGCTGGTTGAAACTAACAGCGAGAGGAGGAAAACAAAAGTAAAACAGCGGAACAAACATTTTGAAGGAAGAAAAATGAAAAAGTTTGCTGACTACGGTGGAATGAGGTCGTAGATTTCACTCCAACCGGCAGATATGCCAAAGCCCACGTTCCTGTTCACTCGCTCACGCGTTAGCTGAATGTAGACGGCTTCCTTCTTCAGAAGCTTCAGCTCGTTCTCATCCGACGACAGAAGGCTGAAGTTGTCGTCAAAGTCGAAACTACAGTTTTTCTCAGCGACGTGTTGAGCCAGCGCAGAATCTTTGACATTGCCGTCGCTAATGCACTTCTTATGCTCGGTAAAGCGGGTGCCCAACTTTCGAACAGTTTTACCCGTGTACACGGCGGGGTTAGGACACCAGCAGTGCACCCGATAGACGACATTTTTTCGATTGAGACGATTGGGAGTCGGTCTTGGCTCAGCAAACAACGACCGCAGCTTCCGTCTAGATCGGAAAGTCGTGTGAATGCGGAAGGCTCGAAGCATCCTACCGAGTCGTTCGCTCAAGCCCGGCCTGTAGTCAACGCAAGTGGTGCCAAGTTGAGGACGCGCACGTGCGCGAATCGTTCTCGAATCTCGCTTTTAACTCCGGACCAGAACTTCAAAAATTTGCCAAAAGCTGCTGGCTGGTACCTGCCGTTTTCGGGAGGGAGAGAGTGCTCATATTTTCACCGGATTTTTTCGGTTGAAAGTTAAACAGTTTGGCGGCTCGAAACTACACGTAGAAACATAGGATTGCATAACGACCAGCAGATTTTAACTCAGCGCTATCGAGCGCAAGAACACAATCGAAATTTAGAAAAAAAGTTGTTCAAAAATTATAGCCTGTAATCGTCTAAAAAATAAAGAAAATTCGAAAAAAACCAAAAATTTTGCGTTTTGAGACGCAAAATCACATCTTTTTGCGCGCAATAAACCCAAGATATCAGCAGCAAAAAATGGTCAAAACGTTTATTCAACGTATTTTTTAAGTAGCGCTGACACTTCAAAAAATTTCCATTTGCGCATACTTTTGATGAATCAAGACAACTCGACATTAAGCCTGCCTGGAGGACTTGCATTAGTAGTCCTATGCAACATGCTAAAATATAGCTCACAAAATTCAATTTTTTTGGCACATGTTTCAATTCAAGACAAGTAACTCTAAAGTTTCGACGTATTAAAAAGTTGATTTTCAAGTTGAAGGCAAATGTGCCTCTGGAAAAAAACATAGACAGTTTATTCGCTTTTTACGAGTGTGGTGGGTGTGCGTGTGTGTTTGTCTGTCAGTCTGTCTGTGACCGCTGAACACTGACACACGTACATACAGAATTTTTTCAATTATTAGTCAGCATTGCTTTCTGCGCTTAAGATCGTCGAACTAAAGCACAAAGAAAAAGACAAGTAAATAAGAGGGGAATGTTGGAAAACTGACATTTAGCCAGTTTGGGGAAGATCTCAATGTGAGAGAGCGTTTTGCTGCGGACCCACTGAAGCATCACCGTGCGTAGACGTAGTCTTCGCCTCCAGCTGCTGACCTACCACTCTTGTCAAGAAGAGGCACCTCAGCGTAAGGAGGCGGAGGATCGATGCGATCGTTCTGTTTTTGACGCGCTTTGCGACTGCGAACAAGGCACGCGACGATAGCGATCACGACGATCACGACGACCAGAACGCCGATGAGGGCGATCAGCACGACCACTACGCTGTTCTCAAAGGGCGACGACGTTGGAGGAACCGTCGTCGTTTGAATTGTAGGCGCGTTCGCGTTCAGCATAATAGCGGTCACGTTCGCGTCCGTTCTCAAGCAGCAGTCCAGGTCGCAGCACACGTGCGTCCGTCGGTCACATCTAAAAATCAATCAAATTAATAGCTAGGAAAACATTAAAATTTATTCCTATTGGTGTTGAATCGAATAAGTCAAACGTTGGGTGTAACGTTTTAACTCTACTTCGGCTCTAAATTAGCTTTGCTCAACTCACTGGGGACAGGGGCTCAATAAAAATTGTGATCGTTGGAAAATTGAAACAAACTGCGCCGCATGCACGAAAGTGGTTGGATTGCATACGGAGTCACGAACCCATGCGCGTTTGATTCAAAATTTGACTCTCAAAAAAGTTGGATCGTCCGGATTTCATTCCAAACGGAAAAAGTTTTGATTTCGCGCAAATTTTCAGTTTCGAGAAAAAATCTTTGTAGTAATGCGCTAAAAACGCAAAATTGCAGAGATTTATTTAAATTTCCTTAATCATTTATTTAAAGTTTTATTAGAGTTTTTAAAAATTTGCTAAGTTTCTAACTAAAATGTCATTTCAGTTTTTAGAATTTGCATATTTTTATTCATTTTTAATTTTTTTTAATTTGCTTCTTTTTTACTTCAAATCAAGTGTTTAAGATTTCTTAAAATTCGTTCAAATTTTTATTTAAAATTGTTTATTTAAACGTCAATTAATTTTTTGTAACAAATTTATACTTTATTTGTGTAAATAAGAGATTATCGTTATTTATTGGCGAGCTCAGTTTAAGCGGAAGTGTTAAACGTACTCGAAGACGATCTCCGTGACCAACGTTCCGTTCGCATCAGTGATATTCGCCGACTCATTCAGCGAATACGTACAGGGCATTGCGATAGATTCTGGAAAAAGGGCTTGCACGGCTTCGTCCGTTACGTTCGTGTCCGATTCTGTATTTGTCAGAGCTGGCGCTTTTTCCTTTACTTCCCGTATCTAAAAGTCGATTTTTTTCAGCTAAGGCTTTATTATCCGAAAGGAGACTATTGTTTTACCTCAGTGTAGCTGTCTTTCCCATAGTAGTAGTACCGGTCGGTCTCTTTCACATACACATATCGCGTCGGCGGCGCGTAGTAGTGGTAACCACTGTGGTATGGATTATAGCCGTGATGATAACCACCGTGACCAACTGCTCGTCCCAACTGGTAGCCGACAAGGCCTCCAACCAGACCCGACATGACGTTGCTCGTCCGCATCGGCGGTGGCGCGTAGTACGACGGGCCACTGGGCACAACGACGACGGTCTGATGAGCCGGCTGCACCGGCGCCACGTAGATACCTTGACCCCTCGGCGGCGGTCGAGCCCCCCATCCGCCACCGGGCTGCTGGTAGTTGGGGTAATGTTGCCCACTCCATCCAGGCTGCTGATAGGGTGGGGGTCGAAGATTCGGATTCGACATTCCGCCCTGTTGGTAGTTTGGGTTGTACGGCGGCGGAGCGCCGCCCGGATGATAGTTTGGATTGTATGGCGGTGGATATCCTTGACCAGGTCGAACAGCGCCGGCACCTGGTTGCGGCGCTCCTTGACCAGGCCGAACGGCGCCAGCGCCTGGTTGCCAACTTGGATTATACGGCGGTGGAGCGCCCTGCTGGTTTGGAACACCGGCGCTGCCTTGCTGATTCGGAGAGGGATACTTCAGCGGTGGGAGATTTTTTCCAGCGTTCGGGTCCACAGGGGCGCTTGGAACCTGTTTTCCACCTTGAGGAACATTTCCGGTCTGGACGCCTCCGGGTTGCCTTTGGCCTCCACCTAAGCTGCCGGTTCCAGACGAGGCACCGCTGATGGTTCCTGGTCGACCCGCTACGCCACCGGTTCCAGACGAGGCACCGCCGATGGTTCCTGGTCGACCCGCTACGCCACCGGTTCCAGTTCCACTGCTACTTCCAGGTCGGCTGGCGCCACCGATCGTTCCGCTTCCGCGGTTAACCGAAGAACCGGACCCACCCCAAATACCGCCAGATGATCCGCTGCTTCCACTGGACGGTCGAACGCCGCCAGACGACGATCCACTGCCAGATCGGCTTCCACCGCTGCCTCCGCCAAACAATCCGCCGCTGCTTCCGCTCGTCTTACTGCCTCCTCCAGAGGACGAATGACCACCCGAGCGGCTTCCGCCACTACTGCCGCCCCGACTTCCCCCGCCGCCCCGACTTCCGCCGCCGCCACCTTTGCCGCGCTTGAAACGTGCCAGGAGAGCATTCAGCTCAGCCTCTTCGTTCTGTTCCTCAACAGTTCCATGAGGTGCGATGAGCTCCGCGGTGAAAGCGACTGCCGATAGTCCGAGAACGCCGAGCAAAAGTACGCAAAATTTCATTCAGAACTTGGCGTCGTTTCGTTCGGCAAAAGTCGAACGTGCACCTTTTACACAAAAACGTTGAACACTCGCGTTGTATAATGGGCGTCTAGTTTCGCGTATTGACACTGGCAGCAACACACACACACGATTGCGAGCTCGAGAAAGGGTTTTGCAGCAGAGCGACGTAAAACTAATATCGATCGAGGTTTTTACACGCAGGAGACCCTGCGTGCGCAGCTGCCACACGTCACTTGGGGGTTTGGGAGGCTTATACATATGAATCAGGCAAGTGTTGTTTTACATCAGAGATGCGCCGAATTTGTGACTGACGTCAGCTGGATGAATACTGAATCAGGCGTGCACTCGTGATGAAATTTGGCTAAACGTGGAAGCATGAATTGCACGCAATCTTAACAAACAGAGCGTACGACCTTTCAGACCTGCAGGCCTCTTCGATCGTCGAAAAAGAAAAAAAAAAACGTAATTTTTCAAAAATTTTTACCTATTGGACAAAGGTATACGTATTATCACGTGAGTTGTATTTAAAACAAGACGGACGTGCCGCACCGTAGGCCCACTTTAACGTACAAAAATATTTTGACTTTCAAATATTATGCGTATAAAAATAATTAAAAAATAAATAAAAAATCCTCCTTACGGCGCGACATTTTCGCCGGAAACTGGCAGCTCGATTATTGGGAGCTACCATATTTTCTTGACAAATCTCCCTCCTGATTAATCCTCCGGGGGAGGGGGGCATTATTCGGAAGAGAAAATTATTATGTCAAATTTTTTCTCAGAAGTCACTTAATAATATATGGTTTTTTCCACTCGGCAAATGGTTTTTTACGTAGTAACGCGGGAAATTCTTGGTCGAAAGCAAAAGTGTGGGCTGGATAGAGATCAGAGCACATTGTCTGAGGGTGAGTTTCTATTACAAGCACAAAATTTAGCGCTATAGCGCTATTTAGCACAAATTTTATTTTCAAAGCGCATGGGATGGCACTTCTAGAATAATCCCCCTGGGGGGATTATTATATTGTAAAAACTTTGGTTCAAAATGGCAAAAATTGAATAATGTCCCCCGGGGATTAATAAAGAAAGTACGGTATGCAGCTACAGTACAGCTTGTAAAAGAGACCGCAAATTTCGCTCGGCTCAAACATTTTGCCGACTGAGTTTTGACGCTTTTCACGCAGGCGTAGTTACAACCAACGAGCACGCGCGAATGACGATCAAGTAAAACCACCGAGCGGCGGAAGTGCATCCTGCCCATGGCAAAAAACATTTAAACGGATACACGAGGCATAATCCATACGAGCGGTCGTTGCAAAAGCGTTACATTTTCAAACCGTTTGAAAGTTACGTGTTCTTTTATACCAGCAGTAGGTCCCGTCAAGGGCTATTCGCCGCAGTTTTTTTATTAAGCTGCTAAGTTCTATGCTTTAGTCACAGTCAGTCGAATTTTCTGCTTGTGCGGTCGTTACATAGCATTAAGATGCAAATTTTTTTCTCGAAATTTGGATGCATGCAAATGCTCAGTGTGTAATCCGATTTCGGAGTTCTATGCCTTGCTATAAAGGCCAAGCCGCCGGCTATCTGGCGCATTTATAATCGGTAACAAAACAGTAGCCAGCTGTTACGTTCACGCTTTGAGAATGGAGGACGTGGATGTGCGGTCGTTACCGTCCGGTCGTTACGTGCTATTCAGTATAATGCGATGTGCCTTTAACTGCGTATCTTTTGACAAAATTTTGCTTCTTGGGTCTTTAAAACAAGCAGAATCTCTTTGCTGTATTTTCGAAATTGAAACAAAGGTACACGTATGATCAGCTATAGGAAAAAGCTCTCTACTTCTGCTTCTGGAAATTTCCATGCTTTGAACGTAGTTTTGACTATTTTCAGTTAGAAGACGCAGCTGTTGCGTCAGCAAAAGTCTGTACTGATGCCAACTCTTGCATATGGTATCACTGCTGCTGTAATAGCTATTTGTTGATGGATGTTGGTTGATTTTTGTCTGACTGCTGTAAGTTGATTGATTCTGTGAGTGAATTAATTTTATCGAGCTTGAGACAACTGATTCAGACGCGATTTTTGCTGCAGATAGCTCAGACGAAGACCAACTGCAAACTCGATGACGTTCTCAAACTCCGCTTCCATATCGACGAAACAGTTCATCCGCTTCCAGTCGAACTCGAGGCAAACGTTGGCTTTCTCGCCGATTTGAGCCGCGCTCAAGCGCCCGAGCGCATTGACGTATAGTCTCGGTTCGGCTAGTCTGCAAAGGAGTACGGCAACTGATCGATAGAGAGCGCTTAAGTTGACGTTCCGTTTGATCCAAAATCGGTGACTCGTCGATGTCTCAACGACGTCCAGTAGCTTTGCGTTCCTGGAGACGACTGTTCGGTGAAAGTTACCGAGAAACAACGATGACGCCAGAGCGTCGGGTTTGTACAAGATTGTCAACAGGCAGGTCTCGCTCGCGAGGAGCGCGTGGAAGCTGATGGACATTTGTTGTGGCAACGTGGACGACAAAAAACGTTTGGAAAGAGCGTGTATGATTAGGTTCTTTGCAAGCTGCGCGCTGACCGTCAACTTGCAGTCGAATTGTTCGTGTTGCTGCTCGAGTAACGGTTAGCTTCAGAACGCATGACAAATCTACTAATCGCAAATTCCACAACGCCATTTTCTTGAAACTCAACCACACGTGCGACTTCAGTCTTCAGCTGACGAACCAGTGATAAATAGATGATGTTCGTGAAGTGGCGCTCCATTCAAGCTTTATGACGCGCCTTCGCAAAAATGAGTCTTGTGTATTATTCTATTGCAATTCTATTGGCCATCTAACTTTACGCTTTGCCCAAAAGGAATGTCAGAGGAAGCAAATTGGGACAAATATGGAATAACCAATGGTTTGACAACCCTGCGTTCTCCTAGTTTTCTCGTGGCCGATTTTTGATTTCTTGTTTCTTTTTCGTTTCCGACTGGCACGGAATTTTTTTCGTTTCCAAGAAACCTAAAAAAATCAATTTTCCATTTCGCTTCCTTCAGCTACGTACAAAAACAGGAAATTTCCCAGCTATTTTTTCCTTTTTCCTACGGACAGCGAAGTTGAAAATCTTTCATCTGAAATCAGAAACGTGCCCAAAACTATGCCAAAAACGTTAAAAGAGAATGTTCAAGTTTGTAAATTGTTACCTGAAATGCGATCCATTGACAACAAAGCACGGCAGGTTGAATTTTGAAACGGACGCATTGAAAAATTTGGTTAAATTGGCCTTCTTTTTTCGGTTTTCGGACGAGCAAGAAAAATTCTTTTTTTTTTTTTGTTTTTACTGAAACGGCCAAAAATCAAAATTTTTTGTCCAAAAATTTTCCGGAGACAAAACACGACAGCTGTGACATCGTCACCATACTGTAAATCGTATTTCGTCCCTTCCTCGGCAAGCAAGCTAACCAGTGAGTGTGCGTAGCTAGCTAGCTTCTCTATTCTCCCTCATCCATGGCGGTCCGAAATCAATTCGCCGAAATGCACCGGGGCGCAGCAAGCTTTGCTTTCTTTGTGTCGTTGTCGAGACAGGCAGGCGGACCCTCTGGCCTACACTGGATTTCATCGGTTAACGTCTAGCTAGGTATTAGAGCGCTTGCTTGTGCACGGCGAGTGGTCATTCGGAGTTTATCGGAATAAAGTGCATCTGAGCGAGAAAATAGATGTGAGTCCTGCTTTCGTTTAATACGAGTGCAAAGCACGAGAACGTCAAACAGCTCATACACAATGCACACAAAACAAACACAAAAAAGTTTTTGCTGAGCTACGGACGCCACTCGTCGAGTATGCTCGTCTGGAAAGCAGTACATTGCTTGAAGCTAGTGAAAAGGGGAAACAATCGCTATTGCGCCGATACGTGCTTGAGGATGTCAAAATGCTGCAGCTGCATTCTAGTACGTGCGACGTTACACATTACCAGAAGCACCAGCAGTACGATGAAAGTGCTACTCGAAAAGCGAAAGGCAATCTTGAAAAAAAAGACGAAGCAAATACGACATTGGTCGATGACGCTTAACAAACTAGCTACAATTAACGCACAGTCGACATTGAAGTGCCATACGAAAACGGCACAAGGTAACGATTTGAACAAAAATGATGTTGTCCAGCAAAACTATTTACTGCAATTCGCTTCTTGGTTTGATTTGGCTCCAAGCTATACAAAAAACACACGAACGTGCCCTCTAGAGTAAGGTTTTAGTTTTCACATTTTGGAACATTCTTAATTTAAAAAAATTTACAGAAAAAGATATTTTTGTTCAAAAGCTAAGTTTCTAAATTTTGCTGTTCCTGCTCCCTGCTGTGTACAAAGCCCTTTTGCGCTCTCCAATTTGTGTTGTCGGTTATTTGAAACTTAAAAAATAAAATTGCATACGAAAATACCAAAATCAGCATTTCGGCGAAAATGCAGTGAGTGCTCTCATTTTTCTCATTGCTGATTATTTTATCTAGTGCCGATATTATATCCAGTCGCGTTGCATGAAACCAATAGATTTGGCAAAATGGACGACTACTTTCAAAATAAATCTACCATTCACGGAATACGCTATGTCACGGGAAAAGATCTCGGTATCTGCAGAAGGTAAGGTGTATGTTCTCTTGGACAGGCAAGGAACAAGATTTGTGCTGAAGTAGAGGTGCTAAAGCGTTTTTAGCGAGAAACCTGTACGATCAAAATTTTTGCTCGTGAAACGTTCGTCGTTTCTGCATTCTGTTTGTGCGTGCATTTCAGACTCATCTGGACAATCGTTTGGGTTTCATGCTTTGTTGGCTTCGTTGTGCACGCTGGTCAGAGACTATCATTTTTTATTTCTAACCCAATTAGCGTTAACTTAGAAAACGAAGAAGTCAGCGAGCTGCCTTTTATGGCTGTCACAATATGCAACCACAACAAGTTTAGGTAAGTTTCTTGCAGCTGCGTGCTTTTTGCGCACAAAAACAGCAAGGAGCGAACGAAGTTTCGTGTAATTACAATTCACAGAGATGGGGCGTTTCCATAAAAGACACCTGGACGTGGTGAAGGGACCGGCAATTCCGAAATTTTCGAACAGGAAAGGGATTAGGCCAAGGTGGACGTCCGCGGCGTTATGAAAAAGAACAGAAACTCAACTCCAAAATTGTTATCGACAGCGCGGTGGTCAGTTTAAACCAAAAAAAATGGTTTGGAGTCACTCAACAATTGTTCAAAATCGCTCATTCCGAATGGCAGGTTTTCTGCAAAAAACCGAATATCTTCTTTGTATCTCAATTTATTTCGTTCGGGAAAATGGGGGAGGGGTGGCGAAACTGGACATTTGCAGTCAGGGGAGGTGGGCGAAAATTCAATTTTTTGCACACGTATTTTATAGAACGGTCTGTATTAAAGAATTAGAAAGTCTAACTTTTGGTTAGCTTCAAATAGAATTTGGCTATCGGATGGCCTAAATTTATACCAACAGACGTTAAGGCGTTAAACTTCCTTTATGTCTAAACTAAGCCGCGGCAAGCCAAAGAACGGCAGGAAGCGCTTCACAACCAAAAATTTTTTAATCTAAATATCGGAAAAATAAAATTGGATCGATCGAAAAACAAATGTTGATTTCGACACTCGAGTCTAATTTTGCAAATACCGTGTCGGAAATTCACTAATTCCAAACGATGTGCGTACGCAAAAGTTTCAAAAAGTAAACGTACTTATATTGTTTCTTATGCACTGGGCGCTGCCAGAAATGATTGCTGCGTACATAACCACCAAATTTTAAATTTTCCCCTCGTGTTAGGTTCTCGAAAGCAATCGACTTGGCTGTTCCAACGCTCCACTATGACTTCGTCCCAAACGGATTGACGTTGGCAAAAACAACGTCGACTAGTAGTGAAGGTTTGCCTGTGCATCTTCGTAACAAGCTGGTGCATGATAAACACGACATGATTGTTTCGTAAGCCTGTGCTGAAGTGACGCCGCAGAATAAAAGGAAAATATTAAGCGCTTTATCAAAAAGGTGCCGATTTGCTGAAGAGCCATGTAACGCGTACGACTTTGTAATAACCGAAACCGACTTCGGCATCTGCTACACATTCGGCGGATCTAACGACCGCAGACACCGTCTCGTCAAGCATGCAGGTGCGCAGTGTGATTCATACTGTATGAACTATGGAACCATCCATTTATGACGTCATGCAAAAATTCGAATTCTTAATGCAATATAACACAGGCTATCTTTCAGAAGAAACGTCATACTTGACACGATCGGCCAGCCCTCTGGACCGTGACGTCAAAAATGCATAGTTTTACATTTTAACTATTTTGGCGCTTTGTCAATGTTGATGTCTCTTTGTCGCGTCTATCCCAGAACTAGTTTTTGTTTTGTGGTTTTCGACTTGATTTTGTGGCTGTAAAGGTCCGCTATTCGGGCTAAACCTTTTGCTCAACGTTGAACAATACGAATACAGCGGTGGACCTTATGCCACCGCTGGCTTCAAGTTGCTGTTGCACCAAAAGAAAGAGACGCCACAAGTTGGCAATCTTGGCTTCGACGTCGTTCCCGGTCGGCACGCTCTCATTGGTGCACGGGTTATGAAGGTACCCCAATAGATGCATCTAGTTTCGCAAAAAGAGCATTTCAATATTGAAAACGATACTTTTGTGCAAGGTTCGAAGACTGCGAAAAGCCGGCGATAACTGCTCGACAGGTAGATAAAGTGGAAGGCGTAGATCACAACCTCAACAGCTGATGCATTATTTTTGAGCAGATTTTGCGCACGTTTTTACTTTCGTGAGCTCAGCATCGAAAATTCTTTTTGTTTGCAAATCTTAAGAAAATTTCTGTTTTTTTTTGTCAGACGTTTTCGATTTTTAAAATTTTCATCTAGCTCACAACTTTCACAAAAAAATTCTTAGTTATCATTGACGACGGCGCTCTCGGCTGCGAAGAAACATCGTTCGTTCCGAGCATCTCATACTCATCGATCGCGCGTACAGCGGCAGAAATTTTTCTCGCTGGAGATTCACTACAGCTGTCCACTCTCCAAGAAAAGCATGCAGTCGCCCTCGAATACGCCGCGCGACACGAACCGCGTAAAAGGGGCGCTGATGAAAAGCTTTTTGCAATCTTTTTCGAACTTTACAAGAAGCTACGCGAAAACGACCTTTTTCCGGACGTTAAAAGTCTCGTCAGTTTCAAAAATTCGACCAAGCCTGCCTGCTTTCAAGCTGTCGAAGACCTGGTCGCGGCTTTCGCGCAAGTGGTAAACGAGTCGTTTAGTGACCTTCGCCAGCTTGGAGCTGATTTCGCTAACAGTGATCGAAGCTACCAGCTCCAGCTCCTTGTCAACCATCTGGTCGATGTTAGGTTGCGACTTGAGCACTTCAAAGAACGAGAAGCGCAGCGGCTTTTGCGCACAACGAAAAGAAACATGGAGTTAAAAGAGTTCTCTTTGCGACTCGAAAACACCGTCAATTACATGTCCGAAATTATCGATCGTGTTGATTTGGTACGTGTTCAGCTGCTCGGCAGGATCTATCCGAACCTGCGGAATTTCGTTGCGGAACACAAATATCTGCTTGCAAACGACGCCATTGCCAGTTACGTCAGGGACGTTCGAATTTTCGCCGATGAGCAATTCCAGTGTCTCGGAAACTTGAGAGATCACATGACGTCAGCCTTCGAGAATCTCGCCTCCGGCTTCGATATTATTTACAGTGCGTCAGAATGGCACGACTTCCGAGCGGCAGAGCATTTTGTGAATGGCACGATCGAAAGAGTGATTGCAAATTGTTCTCAGTGTGAAAGAAGGCTTGTAGACGGTATTATCCGCTTTGATCGGATGTCGCTTCTCGGGCTCTATTCGGCGACTGTGGCCAGTATTGAAAGCGAAACGAACGCGCTCTTTCGTAAGCTCCGAATGCCGCTAAACTTCAAATCGTCGATTGACTTCGCAGAAGGCGACGCTTACCGCCTGCTTGCTTTCGTTCGCCGCAAATTAAGGCTTTATATTGCGGAAAAAATTAAAAAGATCATTCTCGCCAACAGCTTTACGAGCAATAAGTTTCTCAAACGACTCGCGCATTTCCAGGTATGTAGCATTGGGGGTTATCCAAAATCCACATGGAGCGAGACCGACGATATGGAGGTGCCCCAAAATTCCATGTTATGTGTGTGTTAAAGATGGGCTATATTAATGTCGTGGGAAATTTCAACGATTGGAAGTGTTGTCAAAAAGTGAATGTTTCATTCCGCGCACAAAACAGTTGACCCTTTACCATAATTCTTTTTTGAAACAGACAGCCACACACGAGGACACTGAAAAGTTTTTGTGCTGTTTGGCTATCAAGTTGCGTAGAGACCTAATGAACGGCTGGTCTGCCATATATTACATTGTAAATTTTTTGAATTTTGCGACTTTCCTTCCCTTGGCCATCACGATTACACGTAGTGTATAGCTTATCTTTTTACACATAACGTCATAGGATGTTGCATCTTCCTGAAGACACAGCGAATTAATTTCAGACTTTTCTGCCGATTGCTCAAGCACAAGTTGACCTAAAGTAAAAACCTTTATATCGAAAAATAGTATAAATTGAGCGCTACTTGCTGCTTCGCGGTTTTTTGCGGTGAATTGCGTCCAGAAAGCACACCAGCCCGCCACAGATGTCTCCAAAAAAGATGCATCAATATTTGCAAATTTTTTGCGCTAAATTTTGATGAAGATCATCGTCCTTTCGGATTTTCCCTAAACCGCTTTCTTAGGTAGATTACAAATCCACAGTCGAAAATCGTCTTGGAAAACTATTTTTCGTTTTTGTATTTTTTTTTTCATTTTTGAAAATAGGCTAAAATGCAACGACCAAAAACAGTGCTCCAAACTTCAAAGTGATTTTTGACAGCGGATTTGTAATGTACGTAGCAAACCGGACTAGGAAAAGTCTGAACGGATCATTTTGCTAGCAAAAAATTTCGCGCGAAACATTTCGCAAAAATTGATACAACTTTTCGGGTACACTTTGACGGGCCGATTTGCGCGCTGGCACAATTTAGTTTATTCTATTTCTCAAAATAAAGGTTTTTGCTTCAGGTTAACTCGTGGTCGAGCAATTTTCAGAAAAGGCGAAAATTAACTCGAGATGTTTTCAGGCAGATTTTTTACCCGAATTGGTCTGCTCCTGCCACTTCGCATGATGAAGTAATATATGGATGATCCCCAATGAATTTAAAATAACCTCACTGGCAATCGATCCATCACATCTGATGACACAACATATGGTAATCACAAATGGACCATCTACTTATGACGTCATCTGCAAAAGAGGTCTCGAGAAGCTTAGCTAAAAGCAAAAACCGATCTAGTTTTCGGTTAACGAATTTCTAAAAGCGCTCTAAATAAATAAGCTTTACCCAATGGCTTTTCAGGATTATCTATCAAATCTACGACGCTACGCCTTGACAGCGGAGGAAGCTCAGGTTGCGTTTATCGACAAGGCACCAGAGCTTGAGCGGAAAATTTCGCCGCTGCTTACCGCACACCTGACGAAGCGAGGTGTCAATGAAATGCTGAGTAACAAAAAAATCTTTTTCGACGCGTGTAAAGCTGAAATAAGGAACTCTACTGTGAAAGCGGTTTCGCTTGTTTCGACGCTCGGTGACAATCTCCTCACGACGATACGATCGCTCGTCAATGAGGCCAGAATTTTTGCTGACAACGTGCAACTTGACCAAAACTTCGTGGAGTACGTTTTGGAATCCACCCTGCACTTTATTTGGGTGAGTTAAATAACTACACGTTTGCAATAATAATCTATTTGAATATCAGTCGAAAAAGCATAGAACTGTAGTCAGGCACAAAAGTTAAAATTCTTATTGCAAATTCTGACTTATAAATAAAGTGCAGGGTGGACGAACAGCTCCAGCGTGTTTGGTGAAGTTTCGAAAGTTACTGTTGCAGTGAAAATTTTGTTGGCTTGTCGATTTTCTATCCTGAGCTTCGTGAAGAGGTGATCACGCAACAAAACGCTTACAGCGTCTTCGGATTGCTGTGTAAGTCCAAGCTAAAACTAAATTTAACCGCATTTTTGTGGCTGACTTTTGCGCTTTCCTTTAGGTGACATTGGCGGCGGCGTTGGTCTTTTCATTGGCGCAAGCGTAATATCTGTCTTCGAGCTTTTTGACTTATTCCTCGTCTATGTTTTTCATGAAATATCAAAGAAGATTTGGTGGCCCAGTAGGAACGAGGAGAAGCCGATAAATGGAGTCGGAAGCGTTCGATCAACAGTTTCTTATTTGGACAAATGCGTATAGATTTATATCAGAAGCCGTGTTATGCTGACACTGAAGTAGCACAGATGTATAAATAGTAACTATACATACTAAGTACTAATACCTGTGCGGTCTGTTATGGCATATGGTAACACAAACAATCAAACCTGCTATTTTAAAGGCCAATTCGGACAGCAACCGAAATTTTTTTGCGCGACCCTCAGGGCTTTGACTGAATTTTTTCGGAGGCATAGCTTGACCCGTCTTACTAAACGCTTAAGAACCGATTTTTAACATTTGCCCGCATGCTTCTGCTGAACCCTATCGCGGATACCCCATTTTTATCAAAAATTGAATTTTCGACGATTTTGCAGAAAACGGCGTTGCGTCCGCAATACTGAGAAGATTGATTCGTGCCATTTTGCCGCGGAAGAAATGGAAAGAAAATTTTTCCATTTTTCTGGCTTTGAGCCAAAACAAATGAAAAAATTTGTTTTTGTACTTCGCGCGAAAAAAAAAATATTTTTGCGTCCCCTCAGAGACGAAGCAGCTTTTACGCCGCCAGAAATCTTTTATTTCGATTCTTAACCGGCTGAACCTTGCAAATTTTGTGGAAATTTTCTGTGAGCTTCGAGATAGATTTTTCAACATTTTGGACTTTGAAATAGAGCCCGGGTTTCTATGCGAACCAAACCCGAACGCTCAATTTTGAAATTGGTACAAACCCGAACCGCAAACCCTAAAAGTTTTAAACAAACCAAAACTACGATTTTCGCCGACACATAAAAAAAATTTTTTTAAAATAAATGGTTCTTACGCTGAAAATGTTTCGTGTCATCAGTTAACTCGGGATCGACATGCAGTATAATTTTTCATACCGCCCACTTTCGGTTTTGCTGAAAAAAGGCATCCTGTCTTACCCAGACAAATTCGGGAAACTAATTTGCAAAAATTTTCAATTGAAAAAAATTTATGTGCAGTTTAAGTAAAATTTTTATTTTGAATCAAAATGAAAAATTAATAATTAGCATAAAACACCGAAATTTTTAGTTGCAACACATGTCCATAACCCAACGGACACGCGAGATACCGTTCATCGACCGATCGAAGTAATCC
>JAQGBB010000797.1:0-16455 GCA_034691745.1 Prismatolaimus dolichurus
GAATTTCGTGGGCTTTTCGGGGATCTTTACTCCCTTTTCGCGTCCACGTGGATTATGCATGACCCTAATCGCATCAGAAGGCAGTTAGATAATTGTGACGCGTAAAATGCCCAGTGGGTTTACTCTCAATCGCAAAACTCTTCAATGTTCACCCGACCCTCAGTCCGGTTTCAGGTGTATGCACTACCTGATAAGCAGACTCATCGACAACGATATCGTCAAGATGCGGAAGACCATACTCGCCACTGGCTGTCAGCCGCTCGATGCTCAAATTGTCGCACAATCGAAAGCCGAGGACTCGAAGCTTCTGCCCACTGTGCGCAAGAATTGCCCAAAACGCTCGAATAACAGCGTCAACGTTGTGAGCAGGAAAATCGCATGCCTGAAAGAAGAGGTGATCAACGGTCGGAAGAGCGGCGAAGATCTTCGCCGCTTCCTCGAAGATCGTCGCGTTCGACGATGACGCGCAATTAGTGAAGACAAGAATCTTCAGCCTCTCCGAACATCGCCAATGGGGAGGAAGCGCGAGAAACGCGTCGTTTGAGAGTTTACATTCGACGAGAAAAATCTCCTTCCCCACTTCGACTGAATCGAAGAACGCGTCCGATCCTCGCGAATCGGCGAAATCGAACGACGTGATTTGCAGATTTTCGGTCGTCCAAACATTCTTCACGCCCGTTGAGCTTTGGAGGAAAATCTCGTCGATCATCGACGACTCCCAGCTGAAGCGGATGTTGAGTGTGCGGAGGCGCTTCGCGAAAATCGATTCACGAATCACGTCCACCTGCGTTGCGCCGAGTCGGTCTTCGCAGACGATGAGGAAAATGCCGCCTTCAGCGAGTGCAATTCGACCTCCATCGAGGACCGGCAACGATTCAGTGACGTCGACCGTGCTGCTTTGCGCTCTCCTCCGAAATGTTAGATATAGCGCGTAGAGAACGTGAATCCTGAAACGAGCTGCTCGAAAGAACGCGAGGAACGCGTTAGCCTCACCGCCAAAGTAGAACGAGAGAACCGTCTTCGGTTCCGACGCAGACGCGCCTTGAGCGGCGTCGAAGGAAAACCGGTTTCGGCGTCCCTCGTCGATGAAGCGTTCGCTCGTCGATGAAGCGTTCGCTCGTCTGACAAACGAGGACTGCCGAAACGGGCTTTGTCAGAACGGCGACGCGGAAGGAGAATCCGTCAACGAAGAGAACATTGATCGATCCCTCGCATCCGCGTGGTAACTCGAATTCCTCGACCTCAGCGAAGAAACCACTCAGAAGGTGAACGCGAAATCCTCCTTCTGGCGGGTTACCGAAAAAGGCCCCGCTGAGAAGCTCGTCGCGCATCTCAGTCGATTCTGCTTCATTGTAAACTTGAACGAAGAACACGTTGAAGTCGTCGTCGTAGTAGACGGACGACGGAAGCTCGTCGGCGTCGAGCGCGCTCGGAAAGAGCCGTCGACGTTGCTTGATCGCGTCCGAGCTCTGTCAAAGCTCATGCCTTTAAAGTCACTCTTTGCGCGAAGGCATCGCATGAAGATGTCGAACTGAAGCGATTTGAAATCGTCGAGAAGACCGGCGAGAAAGATGAGGAACTGCTCGGAGATGAAATACTTCGATTCAGTTCGATCGAAAAATTCTCAAAACTTCGAGGGATTCTCGACCGCGAACGAAGCGGCGAGGAATTCCTGAAAGGTTCGATGAAGAAAGACGAAGCGACGTAGTGGCGATCGGGCGAGAGGATTTCGTCTCGGTGCCGCCGTCGTCGGCGTTTCGCAAATCAGGAGACCGACACGCACCGCCTTCTCGACATCGATTTTGAAATGATCGCTCTTCAGTTCATCTTCATCGAAGACGAGCCGACTATCGTCGCAGACGGTCTTCTCGAACGCGAGTTGCGCGAGGGAGTGAAAGACCGTGTCGTCGATTGTTGACGAATATTTTTCGCTATCGATTTCCCTCATCCATTGGCAGATTTGCGCGTAGAGTGCCGTCTGGGAGTTCGGGAAGCTCCGGAACGCCGATATTACGTCGCGTTCGGCGAGCGCGCAAAGCATGGCAAGAAGAAGAGGACACTTGAAGAGGCGTTCGACGAGATTCGAGTTCTTCTTAAGATATTCTAAAACCTGAGCCGCTTGTTTTTCGTTGCTGCAATATCTCGCAACGAAGCTGTCCATCTGATCGCGAACGAAGCCATGAATTTGAGCCGGATAGAAGATCTCCTTGTTTCGGAGCGTTGCCGGTCGAGAAGTGAGGATTATCGGGAACGAAGGAATCGATCGCAAATTGGCGAAAATCGAATTCAGCTGAGCGCATCGCGTCGGCGGTTGGAGTTCGTCGAAGCCGTCGAGAAGGACGAGAAAATGGGTCGGATTCTCGTCGATCCACTTTTGCAGCGCTGGAAGATCTTCCGGCTGAGAAGAGATGCACATTTCGAGGATGCTTTCGACGTCTTCTCTGACGTCACAAAGGGAACAAACGAGCAAGAGGTCGACGTGAGCGATGTACGCATTCGATCCATCCGGGGCGCATATCGCGAGTCCACTTTCCGCGTCGATCGTTCGCGACCAGTCGTGCCAAATCTTTTTTACCAGAGTCGTCTTTCCCTGACCCGCTTGCGCCCAGATGACCATCATCTTTCTCGACGTGGCTTCGCCGCCAACCTCAAAAAATTTGCTGACGGCATTCTGATAGTCGTCGACGCTTTTTCCGTCGGGTGTCGAGAATTCTAGTTGAACGAAAAGCGAGTCAATGGGAAGCGGCTTTACGGCTTGAAAGAGGCTAATTGTTGCGTATTCATTGTAGTCGTTCGCGAGACGACGGCGATAGCCTTGGATAACATCGTCTTTTGGCGCCTCGGTGTTTGATGAAAGTTCTGCATGAAAAAAGTACAGAATAATTGGCATTTGACAGAATAAAAATTCGTTTCTGTCATGAGCCCAGAATCCCGTTGCATTGGCCAGTTCAAATAAAATTTTTGACTTTTTAACAAGTGGCTGAACTTGCAGCGGAAGCAAATGGATCAAAATAATGCAGGTAATTTTATACACTGCACTCCGCCGTAGGTTCCGCAATGGCGAAACACAAGTAAACCGCCGAGCTGCAGAAGTGCATCCTGTCTGTGGCAAAATAAATCCAGGCGGATACACGAAACGTTCTGGAACAGCGGGGCGAGTGGAAAGGGGACGAGTGGGATAGTGCGAGGCGAATGGGGATAGTGGGGGCGAGTGGGGGAGGGGCAGGGGTAGGTGGGGGAGCGAGTGGGGAAGGGATTCGGCCGTGCAACCAAATAGTTATCCTTTTGCTTCCACGCTGCACGCTACAGACAGGATGCAAAAATGATCCTCTGAAGTTTAATGCCGATTTGACAATTCCACGGGATTTCTGGGCCTCCGCAACGAAATTTCTGCTTTCACTGGCTTTTATACGGAGGGATCCACAGTTTTTCAGACCAGAGATAATTAAAATTGTGACACCCATATCAACATGAATTTTTTAATTTTAAATTTTTGCGTTTTTCAGTCGAAACTAAAAAATAACGCAACGTTTTTACATCTGTCATGGCGCCATACGGCGGTTTAAATTGCCGAAACTTCGGTCATTAAATCATTTTTAATACTTTCTCATAGCGGTGTCTCATCCCAGTGGTTTTAAATGGCGTTATAATATCGCTGACGTTGAAACAAGCTTTAAATTGAATAAGAATAAGACTCGAAGTTCTCTTAATTCTGCGTAATGAACTATGTACGTCTACGTATTGCTCAACAAATGCTGTGATTCAGTTTTCGGCACTAATATTGTCTTGAGAGATCGCTAAAAAATTGCGATCTGGATAATATAACTCAAGGCCAGAGACGCGTCCGCTTTAAAGTTGTGATTTTCCTTCATATACAGTGTTCACTTACCTGAATCAGTTTCAGTACCTTAAAGAGAACAGCGTCAGCTGCGATGCACGATGGGCGTTTAACAGTTTCGAAAGCTGAGCTAACGTGTCGCGATTTTTGTCGATGTAGCTTTGCGCAATTTGGTCCATTTTACCGACGAGATCAACACGATCTATGCCGACGTTTCCCAGACCATGATCGGCGTTCAGCCGAAAATAGAAATAACCAGCGCGCTTCGCGATCGCACAAACTTGCTCGTGAGTCGCCTCGCATTCGGTCGCGATTTTCTTGAGAAGAGCGACGGTCTTCGCGAGTTCCTGATTCGTCTGCAGCGACGAGATGCCGGTTCCGAGGGAGACGATAACCAGTTTCCGGTTGGGTTCGATCCTCTCCATCTCCCGAATCGCGAGCCCGGTCGAATTATTATAACCGATACCGCCGTCGACAAATCGTCGTCTGACGCCCTTCGACATTTCGATATCAATCAGCAAGAAGAATGTCGGAGCGGCCGACGTCGCTCGGGCTGCTTCCCAGATCTTTGGGTTAGACGGAACGAACGGATCGACGTAGTTGCGGAAGAGAAAATGTTCGCTCCCCTCGCAGGCGACGACGAAGACCCGAGGACGCTGCTGGTCTTCGCTTGCTTTTGCAGCCTCGTCTTGCATCCTCGTCTCAGAATCGCCCAAAATTTCCTCAATTTTTTTCTTCATCATTTTCTCGAGATTTTCGTTGCTGTACTTCTCCGTTTGAACGCCCGCCGCCCGTTGGAAGAGTCTCTTTATGCTCGAACCTTGTTTTCGAGTGCCAAGAGTTCGGCGCCGAGTCGCGGATAATATTCCATGCACTGCTCAATCGGAGCTTTGAGAATGCCCACCAAAATGGCGATGATGCCGCCCGTGCTCGTTCCACAGATGAGGTCGAAGAGTTCGTGTGGTTCCTTCCCGTCGGTTAGTTTCTTGAGGCACTCCAAAATTTGAAGCGGAAGAATTCCTCGCATTCCGACGTCGTCGATGCTCAATACAAAGATGGGCTCGTTTTCCGACGGTGCAATCATGTTTTCTTGCCGCGATCACCTGTCGGGCTGTGGGGCACTGCAGATCAAGAAGCAAACTTTAAAATTTTCGTTGGCGTATGTCGCAACAAGTGAATCGGCAAAGCCGAAAAATGCATCTTCTGGAGCTTGTTTTTGAAAAATTACACGCCACTGGGCATACGTTCTTCTTTAGACACTAAATCAAGCCTCGCAAACGTTCGTGTATAAAGAGAAAAAAAAATTGTGTCCGAGACGGGGATTGAACCCACGATCTCGCGTCAGCTCAACAACCCCTGATGTCAGATCATGACACGACATCGCGATGTTCAAAAGGTGTTTTCGACTGGTCATCCTCGTCGGCTAGAGTCCGACGTGCACAAAAGTTGTTCCCCGTGTTCTCAGCTTTCGTGTGATATATAAAATAGATTGCAGCGTTGGTTAGAGCTCAAAATATCGCTTGTAGAGTTAGCGATCGATGAGGTGTGCCCAGCGTACAAGTTCGCACGTCCACTCCTCTACTGCACAGACCGCTAGGAGCATCGGACAGTTAAACCTTCAATAGAAGGGACCAACAGTACATCAAGGCAAATAAACGCCGAAAAGAATTTTGAGATTCGGTACAGAAAAACAAAAGTTATAGTTCGGACAGACAGTCTGATGCACTCAATCACACGCGACCCGGTAGCTATCTTTACTTTCGCACTGCGTGCTTCAGAAGATGCAACAACACTGAAAAGTATTGCATGTTTGTTTAGGGGTTTTGGTTCATTTCTTGTTCCGGCAACTTTATCTAAATTGTTGAAAAAATTTAAAAGTTTCACTATTGATAAGAAAACCGTCAGTGACACGTTTATAGGGCTTTCCACAATGGATGTCCGCGCAAAATTTGAATTTTTGATCCTCTCCTCCAATGTCCGCAAATGTCCACTTTGGCTTGTCCCCCTCCTGCGGACATCCACTTTGAACTTACCAGAAACAGAGTGACCAATCTGGATTTTTAAAGCGTATTCACTATTATCAGAGATGGCATTTTAAATAAAAAATGAAGTGATGTGCTATCGCGCTAGTACTTGCAATGAATTTTGAGTGACATTCCCATCTTACGACTTCAAGTGTACCGCACAGTTTGGCTCGCCACTCTGCCTCTTTTTTTTTTTATGAAAAAAGCCATGTAGACTTAAACCCTTTTGATAGAAATTGACCTTAGGTAATTTTCAAAAATTTGGGTCAAGAAATCTGTCAAAAATGCGAAAAAATTTAAAACTAAAAAGTTATTTTTTCGATTTTGCATGCATTTTCCAAACCAAAAGAAAATGGAATGTAGAAACAATTTTCTAAACCAGAAATTCCAGAAAGCAGAAAAAATTGATTTCGACAAACGTCAGAGTCGTTTGCCACCTCAAAAGTATTATTTGGAAATTATTTTCTTATAACATTTAGCTCAAGATTTGCCTTCCTGCGCGTTGAGAAGCGCCGCTGTGACAGCAAACGAAAACCTGTAGGTTTCAGGTTGCACCGCTGCTTCTTGTGCTCACGCGATGAGGACCATCTTACGCCGAAGCCATGCTGTTAAAGCGTAAAAAGGTCGGCGGCACCATTCGCCGCACTCTGTGCCAGAAAACCTGGCCACACGCGATCTACCTGAAACCTACGGGTTTTCGTTTGCTGTCACAGAGATGCTTCTCAACGCGCGGGAGGGCAAATCTTGAGCTAAATATTCTAAGAAAATAATTTCAAAATAATACGTTTGAGGTGGCAAACGGCTCTGACGCTCGTCAAAATCAATTTTTTTCTGCTTTCTCGAATTTCTGGTTTAGAAAACTTTTTCTAAATTTCATTTTTGTTTAGTTTGGAAAATGCATGAAAATCGAAAAAATAACTGTAGCTTGAATTTTTTTCGCATTTTTGACAGATTTCTTGAGCCAAATTGAGCCAAAAAAAAATTACCTCAGCTCAATTTCTATCAAAAGGGTATGAGTCTGCTTGGCTTTTTCAATAAAAAGCGGCTGAATTATAGATAAAAACGAGAAAATTGAGGATTTCGTAATCAAAAATTGCGCTATTCATGGCAATTTTTTGGGCGTTTACTTTGGCCCCACTCCCTCCCTCTGTCCCCAAATGTTTGCCTGTTTTGCCTGACCTCCCTCTCGCCCTTCGCGCGGACGTCCCATATTGCGCAACGAAAAAATGCAACTCAGCACGAGAAACAAGAAAACGCGTCCCATGACTGTAGGTGCATGACGCACGACCAAAGCATCAAAATTTCAAACGCAAGCTAAGTCGGCGGACAAGGATTCCTGCTGCCACGCAATGTTGCAATAAGCAACTTGAGAGCATATGCTCTACTGTTATGCTCCAAAGTGTTCCAAGATGTCTCGGAATATGTTCAAAATTTGACGTTTGCTTTTACTCAGCAGGATGCGTTCAACTAGCCGACTTTGCTGGAACAGCAAGCGATAATTGCGATTTTGCGCAACAGTGGAGAAATGCGAGCGTCGTAACTGCAACGTTGCGCCAGTGCTGTGTAGATACAGCGCGAAGCGGAGCACCGTGAAAAAGTCGATTCGCGCTGTTTGGATGTCAAAATGTTGGTGTAGACAGTTTATGTGCAGTCGCACCCACAGACATCCCACACATATAGTTGGCTCGGTATTCTTCTGCCAGCAGCCAGTGTTGAAAGAGCGTTGATTTTTTGCGATTTTTTTTTCTTTTTTTTTCAGCGATGCTGTCGCTTCACATTTTCAATGACGTTTTTGAAAACTTTGTAGAATGTAAAATGCTTTTATATTATACCAATTTTCCGCACTCTGCAGTAGGGATTGTAGTGTCCACATGTCCACAATATCCATAAATGTCCATATAGTGGACATTTTGAGAGGTCACTTGTGGACATTGTGTAAATTTTCCATGAAAATCCGGCTTTTTAAGATATTAGGGTGCCCTATTTTGGTTCAAAACTCAATAATAGATCTTTTGAACGGTGCAACTCTCAGCGCGTGTTTATACCTCATTCGATAGCTAAATGTCTCCTGTGGGTCATAGTGCAATTAGATTTCCCTACCTTAAACAATGGAGTAAAAATTTCGTTGTGTGTAAGCCATGGTTATGGACAATTTTTTCAAATTAGTGTACCACGCTGCTTCGAAACACAAAGACACACGGCCGTGCTCAAACGGTTGTTTGAAAGCAGATTCAACCTTTTGTGTCATACTGTCGGCCTTTTCTCAGTAACACAAACGTTTGTTAAAATTTTGCAAATTTCGATTTTTTTCCGCAAAACCAGATCTAGCTGGGGTCATATGCCAACACAAAATTAAAAATTTGTATGACCCCTTATAGCCCTAAAACCAAAAATTTCAACGCTGACCTGAAAATGCACCCAACACAAAAGAAATTATGTAAAAAGACCAACTAGTGCATTCACAAGGTTGAAAAAGGCGCATAGGGTACCATAATATTTTAAGGAAAAAAATTGATTTTTTCTTAACAATTCATCTAGAACAGCACAAAAAATTTCATTGGGATGATTCCTATTATCCCTACAGAGAATGTTCCCTGGGGATGCCCCTCCCTGTGTAGTTCCTGCTCGTTCTGTCTACGTGTGACCGTGTTTGCTGAATATTATTTGTGGACATGTGGACATCGGAAAAAGTTTGTAGAAATTTTACATTCCCTACGCTTCAGAGATAAGCCGCGCTCTTTCAAAACCAAAATCCGTATTTTGCCGAAATTGAATAAGTAAAAAATCTTCAAAAGGACCGTTTTAAACAACCATATTGCAAATTTTGTGTATGAACGCAGGCATAAAATGCGTGTTTGGAGCACCCGTTTGCAAGGGACGTGCATGTCTATCAGCGGGGTTCGGTTCACTCGTCTTGAAAGTACAGCTACGGAATATGGAGAAAACATTAATGCTGACCATTCTCACTTTCATACGAGCGCATGAAGTTGGCAAGTAAAGCGTGTTCACGCGCGAAATGCAAATTCGCGATTGGTTGATGAACGCTTCTGAATGATAGAGAAGAGCGGGTTTGTGTAGGTGTGTGTGTCTGTCCGCCCGTCAGTGGATTACCTCAGATTAGGGACGACCGATTGATACGCGGTTTTTTACGTTAAATACCCTAAGTTTACCGCTCGAATGAGGTTGAAGATGGGTGCCTGGGGTTCAACATTTCGGGCAGGGGACCGGTGCTTCCGCATGTAAAATTTTTCTGTACAACGCAGCAGCAGACACTTAAGGCTTTGATGAATAGGAATTTCCAAAAATGGATGAATTTTGACCACTTTGGGCGAAATCAACCACATTGTTTATGAATAAATTCTAAATTGCAACGTCAACCACACGAAAACTTCGCTTTGCTTGCGCACATCGTTTTAGCCGCTGGCGTCACCATGTCTTTTTCTGAATGATATTCGTCAACATAGATTTAGAACACGGAAGCGGGAATTGGACCAGTCGGCACACAGGTGCATGGCAGTATCGGATAACCTGCAGCAACAGAAAATAGTATGCGAAACAAAATTCAAGGGTCTGGCACAGGAGAACGGATTTTTGTTCTATGGGCTTGAAGATCTAAAAATATTGATTTGTAGGGTAATCGACCACGCTCTATCGA
Source organism: Prismatolaimus dolichurus (assembly GCA_034691745.1). Lineage (NCBI taxonomy): Eukaryota > Metazoa > Nematoda > Enoplea > Triplonchida > Prismatolaimidae > Prismatolaimus > Prismatolaimus dolichurus. The sequence continues at coordinate 9,518 of JAQGBB010000797.1, forward strand.
TCTAGGGGGAGAAAAAACCGGATCGGAAAACTGAATTTTGGCGCTTCCCGCCGCACGAAACAGACATGAAAGCTAATCCAAAAACCATTATTATCAGAAGCCTAAGCCCCAAGCCTAAGCCCTAAGCCTAAGCCCTAAGTCTATGATGAATCTGAACGAAGTATCTTTCATCATCGCATGCAAGCTTTTTCGTTTGCAACAGTTTTTGCGTGCAAAAAGTCACCATTTTACAAGCGCTGCCAAGGCAAATTTCAAAGTGCAAAAAGTAGCCTTAAACTAAGTCGGTCCAAGCTAAAACTATTACTTTTGAACTCTGCATATGCCAAAGCACTGTGTTGGTCTAGAAAAATAAAAAATTCCCCAGGTGTAAATGTGCGACAAGAATACCGATGGGCACTTATAGAACGGTGAAACTACGTTTCACCAAAAACCGGTTTTCCAATCCGGTTTTCTCCCCCTAGATCGACAGAGCGTGGTCGATTACCCTATAAACCACGGTCACTAGCCCTCCCTGAGCAGTGAACAAAAATCCGTTCTCCTGTCCCAGAGCCGAAAATTTTGCAGCAGCTCTTTCTCTTGTGTCCTGCATTGCTTTTCTTTCTTTTCAACGCATCGCCTTTCCAGTTTCCAATAATTTATATTTTCCCGCTCGCTGATTGGCTGGCTGATCGTAGAACCTATGGTCAAAAACGAACTTTGTCGTTTTCGTCCTCGTCTGACGGTAGGACCTACGTTATTTGCAATTATGAGCAGGACGAGGACGGTCTATTCACACGAGACCATAGGATCCTATGCCTAGGAACCGATGAGGACGTCAAAAACCACAGGATCCTATCCCTATTCACGCAAAAATTTGGTGGAAAATTTTTTGTTTTGAAATATCGTGTTTTCATGTTTTCCGTATCGTACGTGACGCGAGTGATAAGGAGAACTGGTTTTTCCGGTTTTCATTCAGACTGACGTCATTTATGAAAGACACTTCCATACATTACGAGCAGAATACGTGTCCTCATTCGGACAGACAGACAACTCCGATTGCATAGGGCAAATTGACGTGCGGCAGAGAGCCTAAAAATGGCAGAATACGTGCGGAATAGCGCAACATTTCAACTCATGCTAATTTTATTCTGGGTAATGTTGCTCATTTCGCCATAATTCCGATGCCGACTGCTTTTTTGGCCAATTCCGATTCCGAAATCCAGACCTGGACTTGGGCAACTCCGGCAACCTTTGGTTTTGACTCCAGACTCGCGAAGCCGCCGCATCATCATTGTTTCCCCCGTCGAAAAATCCTAGATTTATAGTTGTAAATTAGTGACATTTGAAAACTTCTGCTCGAAAATTCTCCATCAAAAATGTTGTTTTTTTTTGTTCCATGGAACGCGGACTTCAAAAGCAGGAATGCGCAAAGCTTGTAATCGCTTGAATTCAATTTTGACCTTATTTTTATGTGAACTTGTACGTAGTTCAGCAGGTGCGCACTAGCGGGCCTGATCACAATTGACAGAATCATTATTGCATTTTGTGCACGTCGTTAAAGTGCGTTTCCACATCGACTCGATCAAACTACGTAGATGTGCGGGCGTGGCCGAGGGTCACGAAAAAACGCCGGCCGAGCTCTAATTTTTCGGGTAAGGCCATGTTTGATATGAATATTGTGGGATCGGTGAGATATGATACATAAGCAGCAAGCAAACATTGAGCACTGCTAGCTGTGAGAACATGCAGGCACGACTTTAAATCGGAACCCAGTCTCGTTATGGCTGTTCAAACCCAAGCTACCGCATTACTGCGACCGAAATCGTCACTAATGTTTCGTTCTCCTCTTCAACTCTGTGCAAAGGAGTTGAAGAAAATTGTGAGTTATGTGTTGACTGTAATCGTTAGCATCGTTGGACTGTAATTTTCTCTCGCAAGGCTTAAAACCGGATATTTGCCAGTCAACACCTTAACCAGCAAAGAACTGTCACTTTTGACTGCAGCTACATCAGAAGTAGGCCTAAGCAGAAGTCCAGCGAGAGAACGTTTCGGAGGAAATTGTTTTTTGATGTCGGAGTTGGGCGTTCACCAGGAGTCTTTTTCTTTCTTTGTTTCGTCTGCACCGTCGAGTCTTTCATGTCGAGAAATGACTTCACCGCATGCGCTCGCAGCTCGCATTTGTTCTCAATTGAAATGCTCACGTGATCCGATTGCTGTATCCCCAGCGCAGACACTGCAAACCTGCAGAAGACTATGTTGTCGTCGTCATGCTTGCCCTGGACTCTAGCGAGCATTCGAGCGAACTATGTACCGTAGCTTGATGTGCTCAATTCTGATTGGACAATACGAGTAGAGGTCACTTTAGTTGCCTAGCCTGGACGAGCTGTGGTTGGTCTGTCCTTTTTATTATGTTTAATGAAGTCCTGCTTTTGCTCCAAGGTACCCGTAAAAAGTTCAGCCTCTAGCTCTATTCTTTCGAGAGTTGTCCTGCCGGATAGACTTGGGCACGTCCTATCGCGTAAGGCAAAGTGACGCGCGTCAGTGGCCATGAGATAGACTATATCTGCCGACAAATACACGAACGAATGACAAATTATACACAGTGAATCAACATGTATACTCAGCAACCAACAGCCTGCGCCCGCTGCCGGCAGCGTGCAGAAACGTCCAAAGCCTGTTCGCTATTGATTCGAAGCTTGTCTATGCTCGTCGAGCACGTGTTTTGCGCGCCAGTAGTTGCTCAAGAAGCAGCGCTCGCAAAGCTTGCAGCGAAACTGGAGCAAGGCGGCAGTGCGAATGTCTCAAAGCCCTCTCGCGTTCAAAGAACAAATAGTATTAATGAAAAATAATTGCACGTCTATTAAGCCAAAAAAACTCGCGCAGATCGACTCGGAATGATCGTGATCGATGAGACCAGCAAGTATGACTTGTAGTGATATTTAACAGGGTTGGCAAAATGAGGTGTCCATTCACAAATCAAGCCTAAACTATGCAACATGTTGCAAAGTCGAAATTTTTCAAAAAAAAAATTATTCTAGTTTGGACAATCCAACTTGTAGCCCTTCACGCGCGGAGTTCAAATCTACGATCCATTTTGCGTTCCTGTGTTCTCAAACAGTTATAAGCGTTTGAATTCTGATTTTTCCAAAATCAGGCATGCCTTTTTAGGACCACTGACGCACGTCAGTAGCCCTATTGCCCTGGGTCGCGTCTGTGTGTCTGTCAGCGAGCAGGATAACTTTCGAAATAATGGGTCTAGGGGACTGAAATTTTGTATGCGAGTAGGGGAAATCTAGCTTCAAATTCGTATACGGACCCTGGAAACCAGTTATGACAGCACCATTGATGACAAAAAATTTACAATGGTTTTTAACATAGCTGTGGGCTGCGTGCAGGAAAGCTCAAGGGCATGCTTTACACACATCTTTCTGTGTTCTCTACTCTTTCGGTTCTTTTAAAAAAATTTCATTTTCCCGTTTAGAGACAAACCTAACCAGAGACGCATTTCCCTCGGCTGTTTTTTTATAGGACAAAACAATCGTTTTATCGGACAAAAAAGTCTTTTGGTCGGAAAAGGGCAAAAAATTAAGGCTATTTAATTGGTTCACGGAGAAGCGGCTCATACAATATCTTTGCAGTTGCATATTTTATTGCAAACTTCGGCGGCGTACTCCACGTACAATTCTGTTATGTCGCTATTTATGGATGTGCCTCTTATTAGTTTGGTCTTTCTTCAACATGTTCTTTCTTCTACGTTTCGCGTGGGCCCAAAATTTAGTAGTTTGACTCAATTGCTTGCCAAAGATCAAACGACGTCATATTTCGATGATGCGAGACATTCGGTGCGACTGGAATGTGTTTTTGGCGCGTATGCGGAAGCGAGACATGCTAGCCTTCGTTTTACAGGCGACCGAATAATGATGACACCTTACCTCGAATGGCATTTTTCGGTCTTGACGGCCTAGCCTACTTGACCATATCCGTAAAATGACGCATACAAGTGATCGTCGGAGGTGGAGCTGCACCGAAAGCAATCGTTACAGTAATCTTCATTTCCTTTCCGGCACCACCAAATGCGGTGGTTCCGAGGATAACGACTTGAACACAGTTATATGATACAATGCATGTATGATAAGCGCGTGAGTGGGCGAACAGATCTGATGACGAAACAGTGTGACTCGAAAAACGAAACTCGATCAACATCACGCATGAAGAAAAGGAAATCGAAGCCATTTCGGGTTTCCAAGAAGCTTGCAGTTTTTTCCCTCCAATGTCGGCCAACAGCATCCTCCGCGTCGGCGCCTTTGCCGGCGCCCAACCGCCGTCCCTCTACCCTTGTAGCGTCAAGTACCTTGAGGTAGTTGCTCGCTGCACTGCCGCAACGCCACAGTCCTTGTGGAGATCGTGCTTGCTACTCGCAAGTGGGGAATGCCCACCTCCTGGTCCCGGCTCATACGTCGAACTCTTCGCCTTCCTTCTCGTCGCTGCCGGCGAACGCTTTGTCCTTAAACGCTTCCCGGCGATGTCAATCATGGAAAGGCTCCTCCTCCTCGCGAACGACACGTTCGACATTCTCGGCGAGAAGCGAACGGTCACCGCCGATCGACTCCACATCGTTCGCTTCTCCGTGAATCCCTACAGTGCCGGGAGGAGTGGCGTCGTCCTCCGCGAGGACGCACAGTTCACGTTCACGCCACGAAGTGGTGTCTGGACTTTCCTCTATCCTTTACAGTTCTCCGTGTGGATCTCACTCGCGCTCACGTTCGTCGCATGCGCGATGTTCTTCATGATTGCAGAACATGTTCAGCGGAAGCGCGCCTTTCGGCTTACTAGCTCGAACGCGCTTTGGGTCACTTTTGTGCAGTTCGCGTCGAACGCGTTCCAGCTTACGAAGCATGAGGCAAAGCAAGAACGCCTCACGATTGGTCTCCGATCAATAAAGACGGTGGCGCTCCTTTGGATAGCTTTTTCGTTCATCGTTCAGTCGTTATATGGAAATCTGATCACAAGTCGACTCGTCGCTTGGGAGGCGCCGAAGCCGAGGTTTCGCACTGTGGGCGACTACGCAAAGTTGATTCTTGATGAGGGATATCGACTTGGCGATTTCTCGAAGTCGGCGTTTTTCTACGATCGGGTGGCAACGGCGAACGAGAGCGAGCCTGATTTCGTGCTAATGCGACGGGCGCTCGAACGAAGTGAGGTCGAGATTTTCGAGAATAGCTCGCAGGCGATCAAAGCGCTACTCGCGAATCCGAAACTTGGTTTCTACTCGAGTAGCGGGCTAGAAGAGAGATTCGCCGATTTCACGCGACTTCATGCCGCATGTGCGGATCTGTCTATGCAGGTATTAGTTGAAAAAGCGAAACTAATTGCATACTATTCTTCTAATTTTTGTGTGCATGTTACTTATACACCACTGTGTGAATCACAACGCGCTGTCGTCAGCGATGTTTGTCGTAAGTAGTTTTTCAGACCCACTGGCATGTTTCAAAATCATTGGTAAAGGCCTAAAACATTCTGGCAACATAGGGTTGTACACGGTGGGTAGCTCGAGTGATTTTGTCTTAAGTGGCTTTGGTTTTTGAGGCTCACTGGCACGTTTCTGTATTTTGCTTCGTGCATAATTTGTTTGCAAACCGATTTCCACAAAAGTCGCTGTGGAGCGGCGTAACTCGTTAGTAATTTCCGGTCCAGTGGCACACTTTGCACCAGGGGTCTCCAGAATCGGTACACTCGATTTGCTCATGTTTTAGCCGAATTTTCGAAATGTTGCAACTATGGACGCCTTGGGTCTTCTTGGTGCTTCTTAAAAATTATAAAACGTTTCTTCCGTAACGCTTTTCTTGCTTTACGTTTCGAGACGTCGCATGAGGAGTGCAAAACCCAACTTCCGGCGTGACGTTCCCGACTGTGTAGACATTCGAAGGACTTGGTTTGGAGTACAACGCGTTTGCGATCAATCCGCGCCGGAAGGACCTCGAGGAGCGATTCACGCGGCTAATTATTGCGAACCACGCGATTATCAACATGTTGATGGAGAAGTACAACATGCGAGGCAAGTGCCTATCGAAGAGTGACGATCTGCAGTCTGTCAACTTGGTCTCACTTTCCGTCCGACAGATGGGCGGAACAGTAGCGTGGCTCCTCGCGTGCCAGGTGCTAAGCGCTGCCGCCTTCATCCTCGAGAAGTACGTCGCCTGGCGATATCAACAATTTGTGAGGAAGCTCAGCTTCTGCGATACACTGTACATTAGCGGCTTCACGAAGAATAGCGTAGTGTCTGGAATAGAAGCTTCAGGGCCCTGTCTCATAAACCACTCATCACGCACATTATGAGTGATGATTATGAGTGATAGCCGTCTTATAAAACTTGTGATGAGAGATGAGGACTTATCAACGCAAATTTTTCTTCTCATAATGATGAGTGTCTTAAACAGAGTTGACTCATCAGTAATCACTCACTTATCACGATTTTCATGATGAATGCTCGAACGCTCATAAATGACAGAAAACTTTAAGTAAATTGCATTCAAGAAGTGGATTCGCGCTACAGTGGCATGTAGAACACGCAAGGGAAAAGTGCAAAAATAGTTTTGCCCAAGGAAGGAATTGAACCAACAATTTTTGGATGAAATTACTCATCTGATTAGTGATGATTATGAGTGAATTTTTGATGAGTATTTTCTAAGACGCCAGTGCTCATCACTCATCATTCATCAACCTGATGAGTGATGAGTTTTTGCGTTTATAAGACAGGGCTTAGGCAGAAAGTGATCTTGTAGCTAGCTATCTGACGCAGGTGTCATTCTCTAAGCGTCCCACAGACGGAAATCCCTCGAAGTTTTCCCTCGAAAGATGCTGCTCACGCGTCATTCGCTTACGCTGCACCGTGAACTACTTATTGCATCCTGCCAGAAGCGAGCGTTAAAAAAAAGGATGCCTACTGGTCATACTTACAA
>JAQGBB010000798.1:0-16454 GCA_034691745.1 Prismatolaimus dolichurus
AGAGGCGCTCTTCATTCGCTACCAAAAGCCCTACCTAAACACCCAGGGCCAGGTTAGCTGCGCCCAACTCCATTTGTCCTAGGGTGCTTTCGTCCCCGCTCTTTGCACTTCATCAAATCGACCTGCTTCGCCATTTTTTGTTTAATGCGTGTCTGCATGTCAGTGCTCGTCTGACGATGGTGCTTGTTTGCGCCGAAACGTAGTAAAAAATAACTTGTTTTTTTTTTGTTATTTCTGTTATTTTTTATATTTTTGTTATTTCTGTGATTCTTGATACTCTTGTTATTTCAGTTTTTGTTGTTATTTCTGTTATTTTTGATAGAACACAAAAACAAAAATAATGAGAAAAACAAATGCTTCTTTTTCTCGTTATTTTTGTTTTTGTTTTATCAAAAATAGCAGAAATAATATAAAAAAAAAAACAAGCTATTTCTTGTTTTTTGCTTGTCTTGTTTTTCTTGTTATTTCTGTTTTTTGCCCGAAAACAAAAATAACAGCGAAACCCTCTGTTTTTCTTGCTTTTCTTGATCCGATACTAATAACAAAAATGTCAATTAGTGCACTCGCGTACACGGACATTTTACACATACAAATACAACTACTTACGCACGTGTGTTGAGAACATCACGTGACAAAAAGTGGCCAATGGGCAGTTCGCAAATGTGCTACAAATTTGTTGAAAGTTGAGCCCGTACTAGCTCGGCACGGATAGCGTACGAATAAAAATCGCATCATCCGTAAACAATTGGCAATTTCGAACACGGTCATACGAATGAAACTATTTTATTGCATCCTGCCTTGAGCCCGAAAGGCGTAAGCAAAAAGAGGCTTACTGGTCGTTCTGGGATTATCCCCCCGCAGATAAAAGTTAGCGGACGGTGTGAGCAGTGCAGGTGTAGCATTGGCAACTTGTAGGGTTGGTAGTTTGGGGCTGCCCCACCCAATCCCCCCAATAGGCAAATTTTTAAAAATACCCTCCTCTATCAACGCGTTTTTCTCCAAAGGTTTTTCTGGTAGAGGTAAAATTTGTCAGTAAAAATTACCCCTAAGTACCCTAAAAATTGCCCCAAATTACCCCTAATGCCCTAAAACTACCTTACAAATTACCCTAACTTACCCCTTACCCTATGTTGAAGGTGTGGTCGGACATCGGACAAAATGGGGCCCCCATGAAGCATGGGAGGCAAATTTTTCACCCCCCAACTACCATCTCTACAACTTGCCAATGGTATGTACCAACTTACCAATGGTACGGTGCGTTCGAGCGAAGCTCCATCCAAAAATTTTTTTAATTAGAGAGAGGGGGAAAAACGCAGTAAAGCGACAAATCTTTGCCTCCTTTTCTCTGTTGCTTCAAAAACTTATTTGCTGGTGTTTTTGTGGAACGGCAGGATGCCTTTTTGGCTTTGTCTATTTAGTTGTTTGTAGCATGAGTGGCGCATTTACTCGTGCGTTATTCGTGATTTGGAACACTGAACCTCAACCACATGAGTTTTGCAACCGCATTGCTACTAGTCGACAGCCGTAAATTGTTCTCGCGCCAAGCCTATCGCAAATAAGCATTAACCTTTGGCTTTGCATTTTCGGACGAAAAAGCTTCATGAAACAAGCACGTTCGACACTGAACGGCACACCTGACAGTCCCGAAGGAGCCTCGTGTCCACGCACAAGCTCATCGTTCTGCTGCGGCACTTTTCTGAACGCTCTCGATTGTCAATGCAACCCTAGTCAGCCGACCGCCGAAACCGTTCAGATGCGATGCACCGCGTCGTTGACTGAACTTTTTTAAAACGGAATCAGCGTGCGAAGGCCAAAATGCAAAATACTTGTGTGATTTGTGTGTGAAATAAAATAAAGATGTCAGTTGGGAGTGTATTACGTACGCGAGCATAATAAAGTCTGCTTGAAAAACAGTCGTGAGAGAAGTCAGGGCGGCCAACCCATGCTGGTAGTGGCTTCCAGAAAATCCAGAAATACCCGACTGAGATTGCGATTGAAACTGCGACACGAGACGTGTAACGCCGTTCATCATGCACATCAGTTATGCACAATGTCAATTCACGTTACGATTATTGTCATCCATCATTCGGAATGTGGCAATCTCGTGACGCTTTCGTATTTAGAACCGAGCCCACTCGAGCCCAGCCGTATAAAATATTGCGTTCGCGTCTTTCGTATGGCTTCGCAAACGTTTTGCAGAAATTAAAACTAAAAGTGTGCAAACACTTTTTCCGTGAGCGTCCGGATTGTTAAAGGACAAATGCATAATTTAAAAAATGCACGGTCATGCGCAATATTCTAAGCGTTTCCTGACGAGAATCAGATCATTTGAGCGGTGCTGCCTAAGTGGAACTTGAAGAACAACAACGCCACTTCGTCCTAACGGACGTCTAAAAAATTCTTAAACATCAGGTTTCATTATGAATCGTTTTCTTTTGGTCGTCCAGAAATTTTCTGGCCGACTAGAAATTTTTTGAGCACTAAGCATGTGCCTTAGTCTAAGCACTAAGCTTAGGCTTCAGTCTAAGCCTAAGCGTTGGCCGGCAAAAAAAAGATTTAAAATCGGCCAGAAAAAATTCTCGACGGACAGAAAAAACTTCTCCTTTCAGCATACACCTTTTACAAGCAGAAGCAGTGCTGTCTAGAACTCGACTAAAACAAATGAAAATAAACCTTCAATTAGCAAAGACTCGCTCTGGTGTCTCAGTAAGTCAGCCATCGATGTTCGATCTCCGTGTGACAAACAAGAACACTGCTTAGAGAGAACTCAAAAACATTCGTCACTTGAGACTCTCGTACGACTGTGGCAACGACGCTGATGTCAAAAGTAGCGGCTGCTCCTCCAACGTTTTTTCATTGGAAGTCTTTCGAGAACGTTCATCGACAAGGTCCGGCAGAGGGCGTCCCTTCGTCTCCGGCAGCAGTAAAAAGGTCAACAGCATCGACGGCAGAATGAGGCCAATCTGAAGGATAGAGTCCGCGGCCGGCCACATCATTCTCAGGAGCAGAATCTGCGGCGCCAGCATCGACCCGAAGCGAGCGCTCATGTTGCATAACGTGCCGCCCATATTGCGTAGCGCGGTGGGAAATAGCTCAATCATGTAGAGGTCAGCAGCCAACACCGCCGGCGTCGTAAACGCAACGCCCAGCAGAGCCATCGCCGCGAGGATGGGCAAAGAGGCCGTGTCGCCCAAGACGCCAAGCACTGCAGCGTCGACGGTCAAGTAGACGAGCACACCGGCGAAACCTACGAAGTGCAACAACCTCCGACCAACGCGTGCAAACCGATGGTGGAGAAAGGTGGTCAAATAGGTCGAGAGCATGCGCACGACGCCGATTAAGCACATGTTGATGCTTGGATTGCCTGCTAGAGCGCCGACGCTGAAAACGATCGCGTGGAAGGCGACGCCGCGTGCAAAGCATTCGAAGAGAAGAACCAGACATTCGGCCGCTGCCGTGCGGTTACGAAAGAGGTGCCAATAGCTGTAGCGCTTTCTGCCCGCATCGACGTTTTCACTTGCTCGTTTCTCCTTAGAGTTGGTAGTTTGAGCTTCTTACCCCCATCCTCGCAGAGTCGAAGACGCAGCAACATTTTGGAAATGCCCCCACAACTATATGAAAATACATGTCGGAAAATATTGAAAGAAAAATGTTGAAAACAGGCGTATTGGTTAAGAAATGTCAAAAAACTATGAAAACTGTTTAAAAATCGGATAAGTTGAAACATTTTTTCACAAAAACTAAGAAAATGGAAAAGTTTCCAAATTGCCTTATGGGGTCATTCATATATGATGTCACTGTGAGGGGCGAGAGAATCTGAAGTTTTACATGGAAGATAACGCTACGTTAAAAATAGCTTCCGTTTATGTGGTGAGAGTGATGACGAAGAAAGGAATTTGAAAAACTTAAATTTTACGTGACTTTGTATATGAATGAGCTCTATAGGGGCGCTTCTCAAATTGTCAAAAAATTTAAAAAAATGTTGGGCACCATGTAACAAAATGGGGCGTTCGGCAGAGCATTTTTGCTTCTCAAACTACCAACTCTATTCTCCTCGACATGCAGGGTTAGCTCCTGTAGAAGTGGTTCCACATGCGCTGTTGATTTTGTCGCGTCGAGCCGGTTCACGCGTGCGACGGCACGATAGACGTCACCCGCGTCGCGCGCTCTTCCCCGTTCGATATACCATTTGGGACTTTCGTAGATGAACACGGCCCCGAACAAGCACGGAACGCCGAGCAAGTTCGTCGCCCAGGTCAGATAGCGCCAGTTCTTGGTGAAATAGCCAAAGAGGCCAAGCACGACGTAGCCGAATGACCAGCCGAAGAGGTAGCCAAGCAGGCGAAACCTTGCAATGATGAACTCTTGGGCAATTACGAACACTACCGTAGCCGTGCCGCCGACGCCGACGCCAGTGAGAACGCTGAAGACGCTAAAGGTGAGCCAGTCTGTCGTGAAGCCGACGGCTAAGCCTGCGACAATCATGATTGTGTAGAAAAGAAAACAAGCAGTTTTTCGGCCGAAGAGATCGCCGATTTGTCCACCGATGAGGCAACCAATGGAGTTGCCGACTAGTCGAACGCTTGTGATGGTCGCGACGGCGCCAGGGTCGATTCTGAAGTCTTCGGCGATGGAGCGAAACGGCGGTGCTGTGTTGTTACTGCCGGCCGGCGAGGCGGTGAAGAGTCCCGCTAAGCCCATGTAACTGGCGTTGCAGCAAAGAACCCACGAGACAACGTAGAGCCAAGCGAGAAGAAAGCGCTGATAGCGACCGAGTCCGCCCGTCGCTTCGAGCAGAGACTCGGTAATCTCGGATATTGAACGTTTCGTCGACATCAGCATGTGTTTGTTCTAAGCTCGTATCACACTGCATTACGCATAGTCAACGACTGCGTGCGTTTTTAAAACACCGAAAACAGTCGACAAATAAACTAACTAGCTACACCCATTCGATTATGCGATCATTGCCGTGAAGGCAATTCAAGCGATATCGATCAGCTGCGTCGCCGCTGAGTGGGGCGAGGGATATTTGGGCGACCTGGAACCGCTGCGTCGCTCATGAGTAAAGGGAGGTTTACGCAGCGGATCCATGTCGCCCGAATAGACCTCGCTCCATCCATCGACGACGCAGCGGACCCACGTCGTCCGAATAAACCTCGCTCTACCCATGGGCGACGCAGCGGATGGACGCCGTTCGAACATCCCTCGTCCTGTTCAGCAGCGACGCCGTAGACCGGAGAGAGAGCCGCTGACCGGAGAGAGACACACACACATACAGACGCAGAAGAGAGAGAGAGAGAGCCACCGACTCAGTGGAGCGAAGACAAAAGGAAAAAGACAGTTTCTTTTTCTTTGGCTTGCTTTTTCTCGCTTGCAACACTGGTGCTTTTTCTTAAAAAGCTGCAAGTCAACTTGCAGTGTTATGTCAAAAAAGTGACCACACGGTAGCCCATCACACCGCCGAGGTTATAGGATTGGCAGGAAGCTTCAGCAAGCACGTCCCATTGGTCAAGGTGAAGAAATCGAAATCGCGAACGCACTGCACCTCCATGAGTCAATCGAAATTTTTATGAGAAAACTAGACAACTATGCGTTTTTTTAGTGTATGCCAACTGCAAACCGAGGTGCAGGGTTTTCTAAAAAACGATTTTTGCAAAAGCCATTGAACATAAAAAACGATTTTTTTCAAAACTGCATTTTTAGACTTGCAGGGTTCTTTCAAAAAGCACCAGAACAGATCTTCCCGGGCTTGCTTTTTTTTGGCTCGCAACAGGTTAGTTTAAAGAACTATAATATATGCTTTGTGCATGACTAACTTTTTTGTGTGCCGAAAAAGTTGAGCAGAAGAAGAAGGCGGAGACACCGCAGGAAACTTCGATGGTAGTAGTAATGAAGACGTTTGTCAGCAACCACAGCAGCGGAGCACATTTTCTCGCTGAAATAGGGAAACATCAAAGCTTCATGCGTACAATGCCGTCGTGCGTTTTCTTCCACTTCACCGATCGTCACTTTTGTCTCAATCTGCTGTTTCACCGGGTTGACCTGAGCGTGTATATCGATGAAAAAAATGAAATATTGTTTCTACCTAAATGTTGTTCATTATTTTAAGGGCCATAATAGAAGGCTTGCGTTTTTGAAAACGATAAAATTATTTTTAACTTGCTTGATGAATAAGCAATCTATGCTCATATTGTATTTCTATTGTCTTCAAAGCAAATGCTTTCAAACTCATGTTTTTGACGATTCCTTTCTTCCAGCCGTATCGAAGTTTCCTGCGAACGCAGCTTTCTTTGATGAGAATATTATGTCGTTTATTGTTTTTCCCACCTTTGCACAGACGCGTGTCCTACGACATCGGTGAGAAAAGTGTGAAGTGCTTTTGCAGCCTACGCTCAGAGTGTTTCTCTTGGCGAATCGAGATAATCAACTTTTTTCAAGCTGTTTTTGCGCTATACCTGAGGGGAAGAGGTGGCTGGTCCAAAAAAAGACGACTCGCACAGGCATAACATCTGCCGTACTGCAATTAAAAATTGGACTCAGAGACTAGATAATGCTAGGACAACCACCATTTGCTATCGCGACGCCCAGGGGTAAGACGCCATTATCGCTAACGGCTCGGTTCCAACGCGCCTTTTTCGCTTGGTAAAAATTGCGTAGATTTCTAATAGGCACATTCGGGTACTTTATTTTTTCTTTCTTCCGCGCGCGTAAGTACAACCAATCAGAGCGCGCGCTCATTTTTAACCATCGGTGAATGTCACGTCCATGCATGCTGTGAAAGAGAGACGGAGATTGAGGTATTCGCGGTCTGTCATCAGTCAGTCAGTAATCCCCGAATAAGATCGAGCAGCTGTGCGTACGTTTCTCCGGTCTTGTTCGGAAGAAAGAAAAGCAGCGAGCAGAAGAAGCCATGAATTGTAACGGCAATAATGTAAAGTTGTGCAAAAATGCGAGCGTAACCTGTATCAGTAAATTCCGAGGTCTAGGAATCGAACCCACGACATCGTACAAGGTCCATTTTTCGGTTCATCCGTCATTTCCACAGAATATATGAATAGGTGCTGCATTTTGGTTGTGGTTAGGCTTAGTTGTGGTTGTTGTGTTGTGGTTGAGCGTTTTGCGCATTTTTGTGATTAGCTACAGCTATCGCTTATTTGAGAGTTTTTAGTTTGGCTGTAATGTCGGGCAATAAAGTCTTTCCACAAGGCCTCTTTAGTTAATTATGGCAGCGCTCGCCACCAGGAAAGTACATATTCGTGTCTTGAGCGCACGAATGCTTGGTGTCGTAAACGTTAGCACGTAATGAGCTTGAAAGACTAGTGAAGCGCTTTTGCATGCTTCGTCATCCTTCACGAGTCCATTACGTGCTAAATGTTCAAGCTTGCTGACGCTGCACGTTCTCTCTCTCTCTCTACTAATGCTCATTGTGCGAGAATGCCCATTATTTTGAGAGTTCGTTCCTCAGGTCGTTCAAGCTTCCATCAGCTAGTTAGTGCTTTCTCTTTCTTTCACGCATGCATACCTGCAGCTGACTCTAAATACGAGATAGCTGGTCGCTCAATTCTTGCAGTTGGTTCATTCTCGTCTCGTGTCTTCGCGATGATCTGTGGTTGCCGCAGGCTTATCTACCCGACAGATCAAAGAGAGCAGCCACTCGCCATCATCGCGAAGCCATGCCGGCTCGATACAGTGGAACGAACGCGCGAGACCGCTCATTCGTTTGATGGTAAAGGGCTTGGGCGTTCGCGCTGCTGCGTCGAGCCGCTACGTTTCACGATAATGGTGTGTGGCTGCTCGTGCGCAGCGGATGGCTTTGTCGGCTAGTCGGTGTGCGATTACTTGAAGTGATACATCCAGGGAGCACGCGCCGTCTACGTGCAAAACGTCTGGATTTAGTTTCCGATTAGCTGAGCGCAACCGAATACAAAAGCAAATATTTTTAATTAGCAAACGAAAGGATACGCCGTTTTCGTGTTGAAACTCAAACTCGTGCACTTTTGAGCGCTTACTTTTCCATATTCATTTTCTCCATGAATGGCTAAGTCACACGCTTGGAGGTGATCCACGATTTACGTAAACGCGTAGGAGGAAAGGGGGTTCGGCCAAACATGAGTAACGTTGACATGGGGGAAGGGAAGACGATGTAATAGTTTACGTAAACAATTTGTTTTTAAAATTTCCCCGTTTCTTTCGAAATTTTTGCGAATTTACGAAGTCACATTTTCATTTTTTTTTCGAAATAATCGTAGTTTTGCGAAAAATTGTAGTAATTTGATATTTTCTTTTGAAAAATTTACGTATATTTTCATTGTTCTAAATCGTTCCAAACATGACCAAAGTTTACGTGGAAAAAGGGGGGGTGAAACTTCAAATTTTTTGTTTACGTAAATTGTGAATCGCCCTTGCCGCATGGTTGTCATTTATCGCAATGATTCGCAAAGAACACGTCAGCTATTAAAAGAGCAAATGGCGAAGCGCAGAAGCAGAATTCGCAAATAGAACGCGAGCCGAAATTTTTCGACGAGCTGACGTCGCTTTTTTGCGACGGAGCAACGAGTGTAAAGCCTTGCACTTATTGGCATCATCACGTGATTTTAAAATATCAAACCTTTTAAAAAAGCTTTCAATATTGAACATTGTGCTACGAAAATATTAATATTTTTTCGCAAAATTTTTTGTCTTTCTCTCTGCTAGAGGCGCTCCCAGGTGTCGGACGCCCTCATCAGGAATGGAATGCAATTTTACTATTGGCTGCTTCTTCGGCTCAAGTGTCTGCGACGCGACGATTTTGCAAAGTTCGCATGACTCACTCGTCGTACATTCGCTCTCTCTTTTATTGGTGCCTGCATTGGCGCTCTCACATTGCAGCGTCACTTTCCGGCAGCTAAAAGCGCCGATAGATGGATACACAAACATCGCCGAGTCATTATCCCTTCCTTCGTTGCTCCGCTCGCGCCTATTCGACACGATCAGCCCTAGCCTAATCTTGAGTGCCGATCGTTGGCAGGTCACGCCCTTCAGCTACCCGTACCAATTTGATCGGCTAATGATCGGCATTAAGCGGCCCACGAAATCTGTTCGTCCTCCTTCGCTTGAATTTCTCGTGCATCCATTCGACGCTCCGTGCTGGGTATCGACCGCATTATTTGGAACGCTTTTCTTTGTCATTACTCGCTGGCGTTTCGCACGTTCCGCAAAGTCGATGTTCTTGATTGACTTCCTTTTCGACGCGTTCGTCGCGGCGGTGTGTGCCCTCTACTCGGCGAAGCTTACGGCAACAACTGTAGCCGCATCACGCTTCGACAAGGAGCCAACGTTTGCGTTCTTGTCGGAGAAAATCGCCAACAGAGGGTATACCCTGGTAACGCCTAATGTAGTCAATTTTCGTTTCGAGTTTATAAATTCGTCGAAAATATCGGAGGTGCGAAAATTTCGGCAAGCTCTCGAGACGAATCCTCCACTCATCGTGCGTGGCGTGGATGTTTGTGATTATCTCAGCCGCTCGACGCCGTCACGCGTATACTTCGCACTCGACATCGAGGCGAATCTTATCCAACAGTGTAAGAAGCAGCTAAGCACGAAGCAGTTTCAGCTGCAGTTCGTTCCGGTACCGGATGGGCCGTTGATGATGGTTGGGAGTGTCTTCTCGGCGGAGGCAGAAAGCGTGAGACGCAAAGTGAGCGAGTTGTCGATCCACGGTTTATTCGTCACCGATCAGGAACGCATACGGAGAAAGATGATAGCGACGCAGATGCTCGTTGACGGCACGGCTGAAGCTGACGAGACGATCGGCTCTGCGGATATTGCGGCAGCGTTTTGGCCTCTGCTCGCCGGTCTCCTGGCAGCTCTTTGTGGATTTAGGGTCGAACGACTTGCATATTCTTCGTGCTGTTTCGAGTTACAACCACCACCACTACCGTTATAAAGCGCACACCGTTCGGTTTTAATACAATTTTCTTGTGCACCCGCTCTTTCTTAGGTTGGTTTTGGACTAACACTCGCGCTCGGCGTTATGATAACATATTGCATGTTTGTGCTGGCACACTCATCGCAGCATCTTTGCTCAAAGTGTGCTTAACATTTGATTTTTCTGTTGGGGCGACACGTAAATTACCTTTTTTTTTCAGAACCGTAAAACGAAGCTTGACTATGACCATTTGTTGCAACAGGCGTTCGAGCACGGCCCGCTTGCTCTTCGACGCTTCGCCAAAGTTGCTTTGTGTATTCCACTTCGTTTGCCACTTTTTTTAGATGTTCTATAAGTATCGATTTTTTTCTTGCAAAATCTTCGCAAACGCTGCCGTCTTCCTGTTTCAAATGAGCGTTTGTAGTTTTCAGTTTGTGTTCATGGCGTAGAATACGAGGAACGTGCGTCGATCATCAGTGTTTGCACAAAATTTTGAACACAATCGATCAATACCGAAACATTTCTAGTTTGTTTACCATTTTGCACCAGACGTCGAGTGGACAGCCCGCATTTTTCTGCTAATCTATCTTGGACCCATGATTCTCCTCTCGTTTGTCCGACATCTGAAAACACTCGCGATTCTCTCTGGATTGTCGGCAATTTCTTTGTGATTGGAAATTGCGTAATTGTGTTCCAGGTTTTCGTTGGTCCAAGTTTTTACGTTCAAAATTTCCACGGGTTATCGTTTTTAAGAAAATCGTGCAACGTTCGCATCAACTGTCTGCGGTAAATTTGGTGCCGAAAGATGCGACGGCGCTTCTCGTCGCCTTTGGCTTAATTCTCTGCGCTTACGAGGTTCAAGGAGTGGTACGGTATGCCAACTATCATATTTCGACCTAACGCTAATGGAACAAAATTTTATAGATTTTTCCGATGGAGAACAAGATGAAGGAACTCGAGATCTCACTAGGAATTTCGGAGTATTGGACACCGCGTTGGCGACAACGACGCTCATTGTACAGAAGATCTGAAAATAGCGGTGTGTCCAGTTCGGGGAATAAACGCCTACGGGCTCCATCTTCGAAACTTAAACTGCATTTCTCTCACTGAACATTTATGCCAAGTCTCAGACTGATCGCTTTTTTCTTTCTACAGTTATTGTGCAGAAGGTCTAAAACTAGCGGTGTTTCTAGTTCGTGAGGTATTAAGCACCTGGGGAAGTTCTACGAAAATGTCTCCCTACTCGACCCAGCCTATCTCCAGAAATAAACCGTAGTGCGCTACGCCTCTTGGTTCCAGAGTTCCAGCGACCAACGCACAGACACACGCACACACACAGACACCTCCCATGGCATAAGGCAAACTGACGTGATTAGTGGGCCTAAAACTGGAAAACTGAGAAGAAAGGCGCGACTTTACGTACACTCGTGTATCGAAGTCGTAAGTGACTGTGGCTTGGAACACATTTTGGAGCAATGGCGGTGTTGCTGGTAAACCGTCGGAGAGCGTCAGTGTGGCGAACAAAGGGGGCTCCAAGCCCCTTCGTCGACGCCAGTGGGGAAAGTTTTTTCAAACGCTAGGCAGATTTCTACCATACGAAAGAAAAGAACGAGACGAAAAATGTAAATATGTACCGGCTTTCGAACGTCAGTTAAAAAGCTGCATCGAATGGGATTGGTTTTGATGCGACGTAGCGAAGTTATGTCGACTATTTCAATCCATACTTTTCAGCACGGAAATAATTTTTTCCGACGCAGTTTTGCGCTTCCTTCCGTTTCCGAGCAGGTCGGAAAAATTTCTTTTCTAATTTTTCCTTTTTTCGGGACGAATCGGAAAGGAATTTTTTTTCTCTGAGGCGGGTCAGAAAAGGAAGTTTTTCGGTTTCCGACCAGAAAAAAAACGGTTTTTCAAATGTTTTAGGTTTTCGCTAGCAGAGTACTGCGGAGGCAAACACATGGAATTTGAGACAACTTACATTGTGCAGCGCAAATATGGAAGCTAATTTTCGCAAAACGCATTTGTTGCGCTTCAAATTAAAAATATTTTGCAAGTGTGAGGCGGAAAATTTTTTCTTTTTTTCGTTTCCGACTGGTTCGAAAAAATTTCTTTTTTGATTTTTCTTTTTTTCAGCAAAGTCAGAAAATTTTTTCCATTTCCGTTTTCCAATTTCCGAACTCCACTGACATCATTCCAGATCAAGTTTTATTTTTGCCGCTGGCGTTTCGACTTCTCATTTCCCTGCGGCGCGTCCAACTGAAGTACGAACTCGTTCGTGCTTCAGAACTTGTTGAAGTTGAGACATTTCGTTTCATAGTTTAGCTACCAGCAACAGCCTCTGACACAGCGCGAAAAAATGCGAGTTGGTTACATGATAAAATTAAGCAGAGCTAAAACGCATTTAGCAGCCTATTGTCGTCGTCTCTTGGCGTGTTATAGCACTTTTGTTGCTTCTGCGAAACTAGTCTTTCAGAGCTCCAGGATCCCACAATATAGTTATTGTTGACTTTCGCCCACATTAAGAAAAGCCGGATGCAGTGATGCCAAGGTACCCGTTAAAAGGCTTTTAAAATTTCGGTTCACGGCACTGACGTCTCAAATCAAAACACCATAAGTCGAAAATCGCCGTTTCGAGAAAAAGCGAAAAGAATGCGGTTACAGTAATCCTCCCGCCCGCGCGTGTGTTTTCAAATCAAAACACCACAATACAGAGCGCAGCGGGCCGCGCACGTGTGACGCGCAAAACGCGGTCTCTCGCCTCGAAAATTAATAATAAGTTTCGCAAAAATTATTTTTATTTTCTAGCGCCAATCGCATAGCAAATTTGATTTTATATCAGTCCAATTTTATTACTATGACCTTTGCCCTAGCACTGTGGTTCGGAAAAGCGCTTGTATTCTATAACACCACAACTCGACTTGTGGTATTTTGATTTGAGACGTCAGCGCAGCAGCTGCTAGATTTTCTCATTTATCTAGACCAAAAAATGTCGTCGATAACCTTCTTGATTTGCACCGCCGTTTTTGTTCTCAACGGTTGCTCCGGACAGTCCGGTATCAAATAAACTAAATTACGTAAAAATGAATTTTTTATCTGCTAGTTTCACGTCGCAGAATGTCCCTCAAATTTTAGTTTGCCCTGGCGGAATGACGCCCTACATGCAATCGCAGGCGCCTATGCCCTGTACGACTAATTTGAACGGCCTAACGGGGGGTGTCGGTGGTTGCCCGGCTGGCTTCGCGTGTTTCCAGAGCATGCAACAGCCGTCGCAGCGATTCTGTTGCACCGGCTAGATACAGTCGGCGCAAGCAGGCAAGTTTCACGACCAGCAGGCTTTGTATGGTCGAAATCCACGTTCAGGCTTTTTTTCTTTTAGCTTGCACATCCTCCGGATCGACCCCCTACATCTCGCTGTCGACACAGCTTCCTGTGCAGTGTGTGCAAGGAGGTTCGACCATCGCCGTCTGTCCGAGCTCCTTCTCGTGCTCAGTGAATCAAGGCACGCAACAGGGCTACTGCTGCAGCGTCACGTCGAGCACTGGACAGCCATCGTTCTCCTCAAGTGAACCTGTCTGTTTAGAAATGATGAAATTGTGTCCTGATTTGTTTTCAGTATTTACGTAAAAATCGATTTTTATTGTTTTATTTAGTTTTTCTAACTTTTTATTAATTTATTAAATTATTGATTTTTTTTATAAACCTGGTTAAGGCCTAATTAAAAATGCCCAATTAATTTTTTATTATAATTTTAAATCTCGTTTAGTCTGTGCTCTTGGCACATACCCACTCACTACGCCAGGATCGACACTCCCAACGGCATGTACCTCTGGCTTCTGCCCCGCGGGCTTCGTTTGCTCCCCGAGTCAATCAGGATTTTACTGTTGCAGCGCATCGCAGCCTGCAAACAGTAATGTCTCCGATGTACAAAAGGAGTGAAAAACGCCGCGGAGTGACCGTGATGTTCTCTACGATTCTATAGTTTGCCCTCAGAGCTCGATGCCCTTGCGGGACACGTTCTCACAGCAGCTTCAAGTGTGCAGTGGTCCGGCAACTTGCCCTACCGGCTACACATGCACGATAGGTCAACCGTCGCAGGCGTCGATTTGCTGCTCGGGCATTCAAAGCAATTCTGGTGCGCTATATGAGCTGTAGCAAAAGACCCTGTGAGGTTATGATAATCGAAATGCCGTATTTGTGGAACTCGCATATCTGTATGTACATCACGTGATATGTTCGACTTTTGACTCTCCTTTCCTGACGTCGATTTTCGCGTCTTGTGTAGCACCCTTCGATTAAAATGCGCATAATTTATGAAAGCATTGTGCTGATTTATAGGTCTCTGTCAACCTGGATACTTCAGCGTCAATGGTGTGTGCAGGCAGCTGCAGTGCACCCTCATCTGAACGTCATTCGAAGAAAGCGAGATCGTCTCTAAAAGTTTTTACACATTCTGTTCGCAAGAGTAGCAAACTTACGCTGCTTTCTGTTTTCTGTGTCCTGCAGTAAATGTAGACTAGCGTGCTTGCAAGTAGACAATCGAGCTGCTGATTATTTCAAATAAAAATCTGTTTAATTTTCGAGGGAACGTATTTCATTCAATTTTTTACAAAGGTTTTTTTCCGTCGTTGTGTCTTTGACGAAAACATTTCAATTTTCTACTATTACGGATTCCGTTTGGGGTGCGCGGTGCACGGTAAGCAAAGGCAAAAACGTAGACCAAAAACTTAGACCAAAAAATGACCATTTTCTGCCGGAAAAATGTCAATTTTCTTTCAAAATATTTGAAATTTTGCAAACAGTGAACCTTTTCTAAAATATTTTGCTGGAAACTATGAGTTTCAGCCATTTCTATTCCAACAGAAAATTATTTTGAGTTTTCAGTTTCGAAGTTGAAGGAAAAGTTTATAGCGAGGCATGCATTTTTATGATTTGGAGACCTAATTTTGATTTGGGGTTTTTTCGGTGTACGTACACCGCGTACTCCGAAAAAATTGCATACACAGAAACGGAGTCCCTAACTTTTATGGTGCCTGTCATTTTTACTGAGCCAATTCTTGTGATACTTCTACGTCCTAAATTCCGTATTCACTTTATTCGAGGCGTGTAAAAGCGGAAGGCAGTTATCGAAAGAGGGAAACACTTTCAAGCTTCGTTCAGCTTTTTAGCATTTCGAGAAACTAGCGTCTAGCGACGTCATCGCACACTTGCTCAACTTTTGCTTTTTCTGCACAAAATAAACGGCAATCAACAAGTTCTTATTGTAAAATATGAAACTTGCAATTAGCACTAAGCGAGCAGAATCGACGTATCTATCGTCAAATGCTTGAACTGTAGGTCCTCAACATCGCGCGACACATTGTCCAGCGCTATTCCGAAAGAGTCCGGTCTTGCAGTCGCATGACCCACTGCAGTACATCATCGTGCACACTTGCGGATTTGGGTTAGAGCACGTAGGCTCACAACCGTTGCACTTCTTCTGGCCAAACTCTTCATTCACCGAACACCCTTAGAAGAAGCAAGCCGGATTCAGATTTATGTGAAGTTGATCGGATAACTTCCAGCGAAACTATGTGCGCTTGGAGAAGGCATTTCAATGAAAATTTTTTGAAACATGCTCTAATTTTTCATTTTTTTGAATTTTTTCCCAAAAGTATTAAAGAGTGTAGTAAGGAAATTTATAGTCAATTTGTAAACCAAACTGCAAACGCAATATTTGGTTTACAGAGTCGAGTTACAGCGTATTTTACTCGCCAAAGCATGGCGCGTGCAATGGTCGGCATGGTTTAGAACAACACAGCCGCAGCCATTTATTGCATCACTAAAAATGTTTGGCAATTGGCCTGCAAAATCTATATGCAAAAGATTCGCTGATGTTTAACTAGCGTTTATTGTCGCTTTGTGCTTTGAAATTACCCCTATTACACGCTCCGTACTTAGGCGAGTAAAACAAGCTATCACTCGACTCTGTAGACCAAATATACCCTTTGCAGTTTGGTTTACAATTTTACCATACATTTAGAAAACCTACTTGACTCTTTAAGACCACGTTTTGGACCCAGTTTCTACCAACGCAGGACGCAACCTCCACGGCTTACCGGACACTGGAGAAGCCGGCACACTTCCCTGACAGTTTGCCTGACCCCGAGCGACGCTGCCTGGAACGAAGGCGCCGCTCTGAGGATTGACGCACCAGCAGAACAAAAGAGCCATGCTCGAGCCAAAGCACTGCATTGGCTGGTAGGCGCCTGAACAAAAAGCGTGAACTCAAACGAACTTCATAATGGCGTCCCATGAAGTAACCACGAACCATTTGCGTCACACAGTGGGATGAACAGCGGTTGAGGCGACATCGACATGCTTTGAGCCCGCGTTCGAGTGCACGCTGAAGAGGAAGACGACGCTGAACGCCAGTGAACCCAAATCTATGTTTTCCCACCTGTTATGGCAGAGTTCACGCCAGAGGCAGAAGCACAATTCGGTTTCGCTGCCGCCGGCGGTGTGTTCGTGTTCGGCACCTGGACACCGGTTTGAGGGTTCACGCACCAGCAGT
>JAQGBB010000799.1:0-16453 GCA_034691745.1 Prismatolaimus dolichurus
AAGTTGCAAACTTTCATAAGTTGCAAACTTTCATAAGTTGCAAACTTTCATAAGTTGCAAACTTTCATACGACATATTCACAAAAAGTTCAGCTCGCAACTCCTCTTATTTCTATAAAAGTGATCGCACTTACACACGGACATACAGAGGGACATCTGCTGGCAAGCCAGACAAACAGGGAGAGCTAGACGAGCAGATGACACTGCTCATAGAATAGGGCACACTAACGTGCTTAAGTGCGCCTAGATGGGTCGGATACAAAGCTCATTTATCCACAAATGGACACGTGCACTTTTGGGCAGACGCACGGGTAAAATTTTGACTCTATTATATCTCGATCAGTCCGTCTAAAAAGGTCAAAATATAATTTTTGCATCTTTTTGAAAAATACATTTTTACCGTACTTTCTTGGTTAATTCCGTCTCGATTAATCCCGCTTCGAGGGATAATTGCAGAGGCGGAATTATTGTCATTTTTTTGGTTGCATGATATCTTTCATATATGTTTTCCTGCGGGCAGCAAATGTTGAGTAGTAAAGAGTATGACACTGGACACTTCCCGAGGGTCGGTTATCACAATTTCTTTAACGACTGTCATTTGTCAGTACCTGGCGTAATTTACCGTTGCATTTTCCATTGTCATAGCACGTAAACGCACAGCACACTCAAACAGTCGTCTTTATGAACGTTTGTGGGCAATCTGCAAAGATGTGAGATCAGCTAGTATTTATGACAATGTTTGTATGAGTCGGATCATTGCCCCACATTTTGATGCTACCTGATCAAATGGCGCGAAAATTCCTTTTCGTGCATTATGTGTCAAACAATACACGCTGCATTGAAAACCCGAATATTTGACATTTTAGCTGACGTTGGAAAATTTCAGCGAGCATGCCTGAGCTTACCCAAGCCGACAAACACGGTTGAGCGGAGTTGCCTTCTGACACCACGGTTTTCTTGGCCGTTTTTTGAAAGCCACAAAACTTGATATTCAGCAAACGTGTCAAAAAGCTGTTTCTCAGTTTTGGGTCTCAGTTTCAAACTGGAAAAGTTGTAGAACGTTCTGTGAGCTCGAAAAAATCTCTGCGCTCCACGTTCTATTTCCACTCTTGTTTTCAATATGTATTTTTGCTCAAAGGAAGGCACAAACGTTGCCGGTTAACACAATGTAACTGTTAGCGCGAATTTGCGGAATCCGCGGTTCTGCAGAATCGCTAGCGAATTTGCAGAACCGCGGAACTAGTGGATAT
The DNA here is from genome assembly GCA_034691745.1 of Prismatolaimus dolichurus. Taxonomy (NCBI): domain Eukaryota; kingdom Metazoa; phylum Nematoda; class Enoplea; order Triplonchida; family Prismatolaimidae; genus Prismatolaimus; species Prismatolaimus dolichurus. Next base: position 1,250 of record JAQGBB010000799.1, read on the forward strand.
TCTGTACAATTACTGGAAGCGGTTCTGCAAAAACGCGAATTCCGCAAATGCGTGCCAACATAACCAATGCCGATCGCGTGACTGAAGAGTATCGCCGAGAAAAGTATCGCACCAAAAATGCACGGCAAATTATGAAATCTCATTTTGTTTACACGCGAAACGAATGGTCGTTTGTTGAAATAGGTGAACAATCAACTGAGATGATTGCGACCAGGAATGGGCCGGTGCCCAGGTGTGCCCAGGTCGGTCTATTCATAATTGCGACTGATTGCGCAAAATGCTATTATGCAATCAAAATAAAGCAAAACACTAATAAGCAATTAGCGCATGCAGCAAGCATATGACAGATATGTACAATAGGTGTACAATGCAATGTTCGACGCGTAAACATATTCTTGTTTACATGTTTATGGTTACGTTTACATGTTAATGTTAACGCGGATCACATTTTTAATAACTTTTTGCGTTGATGTTATGCGCGCGAAACAGTGTCGAAACTTTTCATTCTTTTGGGGTATGGCTTAATTAAACGTTTTAAACCTGCGCGTCAAGTTTAGTCAGCTTCATTATCATGACGACGAACGCAAAGACGGCAGATGCGATTCCTGTTCAATTTGCTTACTCCGCAAGAACGTCATTATCTTTTGCTACTCAAAGAAAGCGGTCTTAAAAATACAGCTGACACATGTCTTTTTCTCTGTTAGTTCCTTTTCATGTAGTGGGTAGAGTGGTCGCTACTAAAACTCCTACAGTTTTGTGAAACACGTTTGCTACTGCGCAGAAAATTATTATATGGATGGAAGTCGATACGTAGTCATAACTCCTTCAACAGATAGACAAAGAATTCTGTCCAATTTGTTCTAATTTTCTTCGAATTAAATTGATTTTCAGTTGTCGATGCCCGTGTTTTGGGTGCAGCCACACATTTCTTTCCACACGTAGGTTTTGTTGCCGAACACTTTTTGCCTTGTCGCCATTGTCGAGGAATTCTACCTACAGGCCCGCATTGAGAGCACTGACATGGTCTACATGCTTAGCGAATACTTCTGCAAAAGGTTTGATATCATTGCGCACTATCAAGGCCGACAAACAGACGAACCGTGGACCTGCGGCGACGGGAGACCATTCTTTGTGCCTTTCACGTGCCTGGGCGCATCCGGTTTTACAGGACGACAGCACATCGTTTGCGTTACCTTGTTCGCTGATCCGCGCGGTGCCCTCAGCACGCGTGATTCCCTAAACTACGGGAGCATGATGACGCTAGCTGATGAAGCTTCTGGTTCATCAATGCTTCAGGCCGTCGCCAGCTACATGTAGCTGAACACGACGACAACGCCGTGCATTGCCGGCGACCAGTTCGCGAACGCCGAGCAGTCGCTTTTTTGGCAGATTGCCACCGCCCGCAAATGCACCTCGCTGATGCAGAAGCTTGACTCTCTAGTGCAGTTTGATAACAATGACAATAACTATTTTGTTCAACCATATAGCTATCCTTCTGTACGCGCTACGCGCTCCCGGCAGGATGCAAAAAAGACAACAAAACTAGTTTACACAAGAAAAAACCATACAACAATAAAAATAAAAATTTGTATAAACTGCGCAATTTTGGGAAAGCAGCTGCGGCAAAATGACGACAAGATTTGGTGAGAAAACATGAGCTCAAGTTTTTTGTGTTTTTTGTTTGTTTTCGCAAATCACAGGCTCATTTATAGCTCTTGCCGTAACTGTCTCCACTTTTTTGGCTGAAACAGCAGAATGCTTTTCCGACTTTGCTCGTCCACTTGTTGCCAAGACAGCTTGATTGCCAGTTACTGCCATTAATGGAAGCAAACCGTACATGGACGCTGATGTACGATCCGGCTACAAAACTGGTCGCAAGCTGTGCTTGCCACATCCTCGTCGTGCGACGCTGGTCGTCGCTCATTTTTGCCGACGCTGTGGACGAACACTGCGCAACAGACGACAGCGAACACGAGGCTGCCTAATGCGTCAACTGCGCACCTGTACTTTTGTTAAGACGCGCACTCTAAAGTAGTAGGGCTCCACAGTTGAAAATGCTGCAAGACGTTACTGTAAACCTCCTGCAGTGGTACAGGCATAGTCGCACACGTGTCCACAAACACGCGCACGTGTGCACTCACACACGTGCACAAACGCATGTTTTTCGGCCGCCAGGTGCAGTGCATAGTGCTTGCAACGCATCGTCATAGAATGCGTTTTTCGGCTATGCCGACGTACTTGTTATTACTTGTCTTTAAAGCATACGTTTTGCCATATCGATCTTTGTGGATCATGGCGATATCGCAGACGTGTTTTGCAAAACTGCAGAAATTTGAACATCGATAAAGCAGGTGAATGAAATAGGGAGGTCAAATTACCTGCCTTTTATCAGCGGCAGTTTCAAGACAATTTGTAGGTTCTCTTGCTGAACGCTGACAAAAGATAATTTGTTCGCGATGAGAAATTGTGAACAATTCGCTTGCTGCGTGTGCTATTGCACGCAGTAGGGTCATGTTGTGCAACATTGAACGGGTTTTGGATCTCGGCGTCCAGGCAATGCCCAGGCACGAGCCATATATCAGCGTGTAGGCCTTGAAAACCTGAGTAAATGCTGAGAAGATGGACGCGCGAGGTCACGTGACGCGACGTGGGCGCCGAGATCCAGAACCCTGTTCAATGTTGCGCAACACGAAGACGCACGTGCTCGCGTCGGAATATCTCGGCCGTGCGTAAACCGATCGGGACGCATGATGGCTTGTTTGAAAGCCACGACCTTTGCGCACAATCAGTGTCTAAAAGGTTCCCCCCTGAATTCTGCTCCCTCGGCCGCTATTCGCCTCCGCTACCTAAGGCGTTCAATGTTGCGCAACATGACCTAATACTTCCTTGTTTGTTGCGACGAAAAGCAACCGGCAAAATTTGTCAAATGCTTACCATGTTAGGCTTATGGCAAAGCTCATCGAGCAGTTCCTCAACTTTTGCCGTATCACGCCGCTGCATGGCTTCGCCTGCATCGACGACACGCGAGAGAAGCGCCTCCGATGCGCTTTGTGGTCGCTCTTCACTGTCACGATCTTCGCGCTTTCCGTTTACTACTCGGTTACACTCTACCTTTACTACCTGTCGCAACCGACCGCCGTCGCCATTCAACTGGCAATGAACCTGACCGACCTTGTTCGCAATTTTACCTGGGCTGCTTGCGCTGAGATCGATTTCAACGCTTACCTCGCTGCGAATCTGCAGCCGGTGAGTGAAAGCACGTTCAACGAGACACTTAGCACGTTTTGGAACAGCGGCCAATCGGTCAATTTCAACTCCAGCACGGCAGCCGCGACGTACGCTCTCCTTGCCTTCGTGACTGACTTTGACCGTGGTCAGCCCGGATGGACGGCGACGATTAGCGCTTCGCTGCCGAACGCCTTCCGGCACGAACGCGATCATCGAGGAGTTCTACGCTCAGGCCGGCGTCGAGTACACTCTCCTTGCGAACATGGTTGGCAACTACCTCTGCTCGAGTTTGTCCCTTTTTGCATGGTATGACGGCCGAGAGGCAACGCAATATTGGTCTTGTAGTGATGCGTCGATCCTTTGGCTGGGCGCACCTGGGTTCACAGGCAGACCACACGTCGTTTGCGTCAGCTTGGGAAATTTGACCGCGTTTGACGACTACGTCAAAACGCAGCTTGTTCTGACGGCTCAACTTGACCTGATATATCCACAATCTAGTACAGCTACAACGGCACTCCGTCTCTTCGGCGATCCGCGAGGCGGCCTGAGCACACGCGATCCACTGAACTTTGAGAGCATGATTACGTTGGTGAGTGGAACGCAAGGCATTTCGATGCTTCAGGCGGTCGCGAGCTACTGGTGGCTGAACACGACCGTGACGCCGTGCATCACCGGCGACCAGTTCGCCAACGCCGAGCAGACGCTCTTCAAGCAGATCGCCAGCACCCGAGGGTGCACCTCGCTGATGCAGCTGTTTGGCTCACCGGCGGCAAACACGACAAAGACGTGCACGTTGCGCTACACCACAGCTGAAGCAAACCAGTCTAGCAGCGGTACGAGCACGCCGCACTGGCAGATGATCGTTGGCGCGAGCCCGCGCCAATGCCAGCACACGCAGTACACCTTCACGACGACAGCGATGGCGGATCAATACGCTATGTTGGCTCCCAGTAATCCCCAGCAAGAAAGCACCCAAGCATTCATCTCTCCGCGGCCGGGCTTTGTCGTCTCGATTCAAGAGTACGAACTCATGAGCTTTGATGCACTTTTGAACGCCTTCGGAGGCCTTATTGGTAAGCAAGCGAGCTAATCACTGTCGTCGCTTTTATCTTTTTTACGAATCAAACAATTTGTACCCCGGTCTGGAAAAGAAGGTTATGTGTAAGAGTATAAAATCAGTAACGAACTATTACAACATTTACCGGATTACGTAATATACGAATGACCCCTTCTCTACAATACGGAGTTTCAGTGTGGACCAGGTTACAGCTTTTATGCCGAGCTGTGACAATCGAGCGAGGCACCGTCTTAAAAGCTATAAATACATCAAACCGGGACGGAGTGCTGCTGCTGCTCCTCTGGGCAAAACCCCGCCTACTTGGCTATGTTTTCCACATGTCACGCACAGCATTGGTCGGCTTCGCCTGCCAGCTCTTCCAAAACTCCTACTGACGAGGAACTGTTCTCGCAGAACGACAAGCGCATTCACTGTTCAAATCGAAATGTGAAATGCATAAAAACGGAAGTTCACAGTCTCTTCTTAAACTTAAACGTTTATGCGAGCAACAGCGAAACAACCCGAACAACAGGCCCGCTGCGCCGTTGGCTTAGGCGCCACGCACAAATAGTGTACGCGTCGGCTACTGGTATCCAAAAGCCGAATCAACACGACTCCTATGTTTGGCTCCTTTTAGGGTGGGTAGTTTGGGGCTGCCTCCCATAAGACAAGTTTTTAAAAATGCTCCCATTTACCAACGAGCTTTTTTCAAAAGGTTTTTTTCTGGTAGAGATGGTAAATGTGAAAAGTAAAATATAAAAATAAAATAAAATAAAATAAAATAGAGTAAAAATTACCATCAAGTACACTTAAAATTTTTCCCGAACTATCCCTAGTTCTACAAATATTTTTTTTATAAAACTACTCTAAAAATTACCCTAACTTACCCCTTTTCCTAAAAATTACTCTAAATTAGCACATTTTTAATGTGTGATCGGAGATGGGACAAAATGGAAGCCTCAATGGAACATGGGAAAAGGAGAGGAAATTTTCGCTCCTCCTTACCCTCGCTCCCCCCCCCCCCCAAACCACCAACCCCACTCCCTTCGGATGCCGACAGCTGACGCTCAAACGGTGACGAAGAATTTTCTTAAACGAGCGCGCGTGCTGCTGGCCACTTTTGTGCGGTGAACGCCGACGGAGGAATCGAACGCTCTTCGCATCTACCGCGCGTCAGAAATTATTTTTCTGGCTCGATTATGTTTACCTTGCAAACTTCTCAAAAGAATTTTTTGTTTAGTGACTAAAAGCTTGCAGCCTGTTGTTTGGACATTATTGCTGACTGTGCCCTACCTTCTGTTTTTGCACTGCGTAAAAATGACACATTTTGTGGCTGGACATTTTTGCTAAAGTAAACGAAATATATTGCGTACAAATTTGCAAAAAATTGAAACAAAAACAACCGAAATTATCATTCCAGCGAGCATTTGCAACTAAAAATATTGAAAACTTTATGCGCTGTTACAGCCGCAGTAAAATAAACAATCGCCGGAAAGGAGGAAAGCTGCGAGTATGACGAAATTCGAACAAAAATAATAATGGTGGACGCGCGTTAGATGCGAACAGCGTTCGCTTCCCTCCCCTTCGTCGGCGGTCACCGCAGACAAAAGCGGCAAGCAGCACGTGAGCTCGTTTCGTCAAATTTTGCTTCACCGGTTTTGCACCAGCGGTCGGCAAGCGAAAGAAGCCAAACTTAAAAGCCGTGTCGATTCAGCTCCTGGATATCACAGTAACCTGCTCCAATCTTATATGTGCGTGCCTTAGGCAAGCTCGAAGAGACGCGAACCTACATCTCACGGCAGCGCCCGCGATAGCTTAGCGAAGTCCACGGGCTGCACGGGGTGTCCTGCCGATCCACGGGAAGGCGGAGACAACCTTACATGGGAAGTGAAACCGGCCGCTTGGCGCTTTTGCACAACCAATCAACGGAGAAGCAACGAGACGCGCCCTTGCACAGCACTGCGAGCGCACGTGTTGTCAGGTCTACGATGGAGCACAGGACAGCTTAGCAGGTCCACCGATGAGCGGGGGCGTTTTGACAGTGGGCGTAGATCCGGTGGTCACTGCATGCGTCGCCTCGCCGCCTTCAGCGCACGACCAACAGAAAGACAGTACTCACACGTCCCCCCGGCACTCGCCGCCGCTCGCCTGATCGCCTTGCGCACGATTTCCAGCTCCCGGGGCGACAGACACGGGTCTTACTGCTAGTAAAAGCTATCGCATTGATAACAGCTTTATGCGATAACGCTCACGACTTCGCCTGGTGTCTCTGTGGACCTTATGGCGTTAGAATACCGATCGTCCGTGGGCTTCACTGCCCAGCAGCGGCTATCTGCAAAATTTCAAAAGGCCTCATTCTGACATTTAGGTTGGTGAATCGGCGGCAGCGTCATTGCAGTCGTTCACGTGATCGTGTTCGCTCTGAAAGCAGTCATCATACAGTTTCTCGGCCGAACGCGCGCTGCAAAGATCCACGACAAGTTCGTCAACCGAATTAGCCAATACCGCATTTTCGAAAGTCGACCCTTCAAGTTTATCCGCGAGTTTTGCTACATCACCGACTTGCACGGGTTTCTCTTCTTGGCGAAGGAAACAAGCGTGCTCGCTGTAATCGTCTGGCTTGCGCTGATTCCCTTCTGCATTCTGCAAACCGTTCAGGCGACGCTCGCGCTTGCCTCCGTCTACGAGTCGCAACCGATCGTGACGGCCGTCTCCTGCCAGTCAAACAAAAGTGTGACCTTCGACGACGCAGCGGTTTGCATTCAGTTCGGCCGTGCCAGTCTTCTCTCGACGTACAATCTAACAACGTCCATCAACTTCAAGGCAAATTTTACTGCAAACGACAGCACGCTGAGCTTTCTGCGTCACATTCCGAGTAGCGTCGATGGTGCAATGCTTGCCGGCTTGGAAGCGCAAGTGATGGCTGCGGCGTACGCGATGCTCACGATGTTCACGGACTACGACAAGAACGAACCTCAGTGCATCGCGCAAGGCTACATCAGCGGCGAAGCGGACATACCGCTAGCCGAGATGTTGACAAGTATTCTCCTTCAGAATGGAGTCGACTTTTTCAAGCTCGCGCGCCTGACCGCCTCTTTCCTTTGCAACACTGTCTTTGAGTTGCAGGTCGTCTCGTACGTCTACGACGAAGCCAGTGCAACGTTCAAGTTGCTCGCTTACAATCCCTGCTACGATCTCAGCATGTTTGTGTGGGCTGCGGGCATTCCCCAGATTGGCAGCGCATTGTCGTCGTGTAACTATGAGGATTTTGTTTGCGTACGACTGCCGGCAAATCTTACTACCTTTGCAACACCTCGTGACTATCTCTCGGTTCGCACAATGAGCCAAACAAATGGCATTGCTCAGACGCTTTACGTTGATCTCAGAGGAGGTGCCGGCGCACTTGACTACACCAGTGAGGACAGCCAGCTTTCAGCGCAGCTTCTCTATGCCAACACCAAGACTGCCGCTGCGGTCTCGATTGCCGTGGAGTCTCACCAGTTCAACGGCCCGTCGTCACCATGCGACGAGTTGCAGCTATTCGACTGCGCGAAGAACTGTTTTTTCCTCAACGTGAGCGTCGAGCGCGGATGCTGGCCGCTGACCGACTTCAGTCTCGCGATGAAGCCCGCCTCGATGCAGCCCTGTCTCAACTGCTACACGATGCCTGAAATAGTGTGGTTTGCCAATTACAGCTCGCAGATGGCGTCAAGCCAAGTGTTTCACGACTGCGAAGAAAGCAAATGTCTCGCGCCATGCGCCGCGCGTACCTATGCCTATACTACCTTCTCGGGCAATGTTGCACCACCTGCAGCGGACGTTGTTGGTCAAGTGGATGTTCATCAAAACGCGTTCGTCTATCCGGTATTTGTGTCGGCTCCAACCATGGACATCTGGGCATTCATCTGGGCTTTCGGCGGCATCATTGGTGCGTTCCAGTGGCAAACTACTCGGTGTCAAGTGTCTGGGGCCAAAAAACTGGTGAAACGTTTTTTAGGTCTTTGGACTGGCGCAAGCGTAATCGCTATTCTTCACATCGTTATCTACGTCGCTTCGGCGATTGCGTGACAGGTTTCACGTGGCCGTCGTCTCAACCTCGAATGGTTCCTGATGCACAATCAGCGACGGCACAACGTCGGCTTCGGTCATAGTGCAGCTGCTGTAGCAACTTTTGGAGAATCCGGTGCCAACGACACAATCGCATCGGTTCGCTGCGGGCCGATCCCTTCCCTCGTCAACCTGGGTTTGCGCGCATAGGTTATAATGGAAAGCCCAATGCCTGAAGCCCTCGAAAGTTTCCATGAGCCTAGTGCATGCCTTTCGCCGCCCGAAGCCAAACCACCTGTTGAGCTAGAGTGTGTGGGGTGTCCCACTGAGTCTAATGTCGACGACTTCCGCCGACGCAGGCCTGACCGACCAGTCAACAGATTTTGAGCTGCAGAATGTCTCGCATTTGATAGCGCGCACCACTGTGTGTGGCGTGCAGAGCATGCGTAGTTTCTGAGTCCTGACGTCACAAATGCGTGGCCTGCTGCTTGCAACCTGTACCGTTTCAGGCGGTGAAAAAGTGTTGCATCTATAGCGTATACTAGACAAGCTTGAGCATTTAGATCCACGTGTGATACTTTACAAGTAAATCTGCAAAGCCGAAAAGTCATCCTGCCGTGAAGCAAAAAAAACAACGCACGACACGCGATACTGTGTACTAACGCTTCCTCCACGCTTGTCGAGAACAATACACATAGACAACTTTTCAACATGTTCTGGAATAGCCTGAAACACTATGGTGTTCCACCAAACCGTCTACAACATAGTGCACTATCATCTTCTGCACGTTTGCTAACTTTCGATCTTTCGAGAGGGGAGGAGGGGGAGAGGGAAAGGAGAAGGGAGACTTGTCAGAACAGTTAGCTATCTTTTTGATCATGTCCTTCGGGCTCCAGGCAGGATGCAAAAACAAGCAAACGGCTCAAGTATATGGAACAAGTCCACTAAGTAGCGTTGAACGAGATTTTGATCCCCAAACTTTTATTCAAATGAAACTAATCGATTATAAGCTCAACGGTGCAAGCTGGAGCGAGTCTGTTTACTCTAGAGCGCACAGTGCTCGTCCGAAGTTGCCCTTCTCGCCACCTAAAATAACGAAACATCTGATCTCTATAGAATATGGATCGGACTCGGTGGACGGTAGACCGTAAACAAGAAAAATTTTGTTCACCGAATGTTTACCTAAAAAATTTTTCTCATAGCACGATTAGTTTCCAAAATTTTGCAAAAAAAATGGCAAAAATTTTCGAGAAAGTTTTGAAAATTTTTAATTTTTCAAGGGTTTTCTAGCCCTGGCGCATGCACTCATGGTCCTAACATCTGTCTATTGCAGATACCTGTCGAACCTGTCTGCCATCGTTTCTCGTGGCAGTGGTTAGTGTTATTCGCTTTTTGCGGTGGACATCGATGAACGTACATCGAAATGTCCACCGTCCACCGAAAAATTTTCATGACCAGCGAATGCCGATCCCTACTATAGAAGAACGTGTAATGCATTCTTGCGTGGTAAATATCGTTACAAAAGATAGTGATCTCTTTCTGCTTTTCTTTATTACTAAGTTACAAAAGTGGCTTGTTTTTTTAAAGCTGTTAACAGAAAAATGAGAAATTTAGTTTAATTTGATGCAATTTTCTGCCAATCATTGTTAATAGTTTTGCATGTGCTTTGCCAAAAAACATCGTCATTGCCGAGTAATTTCTGGTAATCAAATTAATTTTCTATTACTGCCTCGATATTTTTTTATTAGAAATTACAGGGTCATTATCGAATAAATGAAACGTTTCCTAACGCGTACCTTCGTGATTCACACTTGGATTTTTCAAAGCTTTCTGCGTGCTAGCGGGCTCAAAGTTGAAGCTAGTGAACATCATTGTTTGCCCTTGGAGGTTATGCGCGATCGTTTCTGCTTTTTCTGCAAGCACGTTTCAGAATTGTAGCATTCTTTGCCTCTAGTTTAGCTAAGTACAAGTTTATGATGCGTCAAGAGTAGTTGTTAGGCTGTTCTACGAAGATCTTGAGTGCTTGTTAGAAGTCGACGCTCGCATTCGTTTTCCAGCAAGAAGTATGAAACGCTCGTTTTTTACTCGTTTCCAGCTAATCTCGTTGTGTTGGCGTCGATTTCGCTTCCTTCCTGATCTCATTTCATTTTTCTATGAGGCTATAACTTAAAGTCAGCTGCAGTAGAAGTCTGCATTTGAGTGTCTGAAGAAAAATAGTTGCCGTAGTTTCAAATACATGATTTATTTTTAAAGCTAAAACTTGGCCATATTATTGCACTCAGCCTCAGACGAAAAGCTTCATCCTGGGCCTTGCAAAAACATTAGTTTTGGGCAAAGAACGATTCGTCCTGGTCAAACTAACTCACACTTGATTTAGCTCTCTGACGATGAAATACCATTTTTACGTTGACGGCGTTTATAATAGCTTCGTTTGGAATGAGGTGAGATTACGAAGGCAGTACAATGACATCGAGGATAAATGAGACTGGGCATTTCGTGGCAACGTTCGCCGCTGCCATTTGTGTATTCGTTTCGCCGTTTGTATATTCCAGTGAGCACGCCGTGTTCGCTTGTGTGAGTTCATCTACAATCCACGTGGAATGGACCTGGGAATGGAAGTTCAAGGAAATTTCACGTTATATGTTAAACGTATGTCTATCTTCATGTCTTATAAATTTGCACGAAAGAAAAATTGGGGTCGAAAATTGCGATTTATTCCACGTAGATTTGTGGCTGATCCCTGTACGGCACAAAAGTCATACCGTGTTGCTGCGTGTTGCGCGTTGTGTAGCGTAATTACGCCTCCTGATTTCTCAGGTCGTCCTTCGGCAAGACTACCAAAAAAAGTGATACGTTTGTCTTATGCATTTGTTGTTTTCTGTGCTGTCGTTAACAAGACCGTCCATCATCCTTTTTTGTTAGCTAGACGTATTGAGCTGAGCACGTGGCACAAATGCGCACACGGCGTAGCGCATATTATGTCAATCCTTCAGCCCTCTAAAATTTCTCAAAGTCAAACTTCAACGAGTTTTGATGCGCTGGTGAATTTGACGTTCGTTATTTCCAATCTTGATATTTCGGCAGCCTGTCTGGGTGCACTTCTCGGGTGCTGAGGGCTGTAATCTTGAATTTGGCGACTCCACCTACAATAGAAAAGTGGAGCAGGGTTTAGGAACGCCCAACACATCTTCATGCACAGACTGTCAACGCGGGTTGCGCCGATTATCTGCGGAGCAAGTAAATGTTGGGCAGATGTAGTTGAAAGCGAACGGTTCTACGTCTTGATCTGCCACAGTTCGACAAACGGTTTTATGCATAAACTAACTGTTAGGATGTTGAGTGCCCTTCCAAGTGAAAAAGAGGTTTTTGGGGTTAACAGGGAACCGTTATTCAGTTGCAAAGCTGGAACAACGGTATTTGAACAAGCGAGAAAGAAACAAAACTCACACTGCAAACGTCAGAGACGCACGCTTGCCGCCTGCCAGGACGTTTGCCTTGGAACTTTGCCTGCGGCGAAAACGAGCATACGCTTGTACTTTATAGTAGTCTGTTCACGATAACATCTAGTGCATTTTTTAAAAATCGGTTATTCGGCTTTGCCGACTTACTTGTATTTCATTTCTTTCAGAACGACGAGAAGATAAAGTCGGTCAGAGCGCTATTTCCGTGCGGTGGCAATTTTTGCGAAATTTCACTGTCAGTTTTGGGATACTAGCTGATCCTATAACGGATTTGAATATATCAAACTGCAGCTGCTGCTGGAGATAGTCAGGGTTGGCGTTTGGGAAGGCAAAAATTTTGCCCCCCCCCCATTCCCATGGGGCGCCCATTTTGAGATAAAAAAAATTTTCAGGCCGAAATCGAGCTAATATGCATCATAACAGTGCTAAATTGTACGCCCTGGTGAACAGAACGATTTGGTCACGCTGTTTGCGCAAAAATAATTGAATTTTGAGAAAAACTTGAAAAAATTTCGAAATTTTTTGGTAAAAATGTCGTTGGCAGATGGGGGGAGGCATTTTTAAAGTTTTGCTCCATTCGGGCGAGGGGGCGACCCATGGGGCGGGGGTGCCCCATTTTACCAACCCTAAGATAGTGCTATCATCATTTTTGCATATTGAAGTCCGTACTAGGTTTAGGCTCAGCCAATTGGGAGAAAACTCGTTATAAAAGTTTGCAGAAACCGGCCAACGCACCGAAACTTTTGGGATTTGTGACAGTAAAAATACTGGGATATAGGTTTTTGTATGTATTTACGGTATTTCAGGTTGGCGAATGCCAGCGTTTTCTTGTTGCCGATAAAATAAACTTATCACAGTTTTCATTGAAATGCTGCTATATGAAGGGCTTTCCAGTACGTAAGAATAGGAGAAGCCAACCTCGCTCGCACGGTACCCCGAAGTCCTCGAAGCAAAAAAATACCAGTACCTACTGCTTACAAACGCAACTATTAATAGCATAATAAAAACACCAAACCTTTCTACATAATAGTTCTTATGGCGTCGGCCACGCCTGCCGCAGATACGCATTACGTCATGCTTTTGTGTCTAACTTCTACCTTCTTCTTTCGACTTCAGCTTTGATATCACAATCAGCTATCGTATGAGGTTGGAGGTCCAAATTTCACAACGCAGAACAGTAAAAATTTGGCGCGAACATTTGTTAAACCGTTGTCAAACCTGGGTGATCTTTATGTCTAACTTCACGTGGAAGATTATACCACGCTTTTTTAAGTTAAACCGTGATTTAGATTAAACCACGTTTCGGAAACGCGGCACGGTGGTTTAAGTTGGATTTTGACCAGGTTTGAGCTAAACCGAGGTAAAACCGCGCACATTCGCTATACAATGTCGGCAGCCTGCTTCATCTATTGCATACTACGGTAAAATAATCTCGAAATAAGGTATATCATAGTGTAACTCAGAAACATAAATCGATTCGTACTGCGGCGTCGGCATGTATCGGCATAGCAAAAAGAGAGTTGAATTAAGCGACGGAAACTGTTTACATGCTCAACAATAGTGTACGCTCTTTCGTTGTCGTTGACACCGACGTGTCGAGACGAGGGCTACCAGCCTGCGGTAGCTAGTTATTGCTGCTCCAACCTTACCCTTTCTTTGCAGCAAGAGTGGTCACCAGCACGCTGCTAAAATCGAAAAGAATAATATATATAATAGCTAGTTCGGCCGATAAAGTTTGCTGGAATTAAACCAAAAAATAGAAAAAATTCAAAACTAATGAAAAACTTTAAATAGAAAACGGCACAATGTGAACACTTTCTCTTTATTCTTTTGGCGATGTTTCCCTCTGTATTCCGTTCGTACTTCGTAGCGTTCGGCGCAACCTCAAGGCACGCCGGTGGGCGTATCCACGTGGCGCTGTTCACCGGAAAGCAGACAATCGTTGAGTTCGTGGGATGCGATGTCACCGTACCGTACACCGTATCCACGCACCAACACGTCCCATTATTCTTGTCGCACTGTTTTGCTTGGTAGGTGTTGCCTAGAATCTGAGGTCGACATTTTAAGTACGAAAATCGCTATTTTTACTTAACTGTTTCCCACGCAATCGGGTGGGCGGCGTCCGCTTTTAGTAGCATTCTTGAGCGTCGCGTTTCTTTGAAACGTGCAGCCTGTAAAAAAAAACATCAAAAACGAGTTGTGGACAAAATTTTAAGTTAAAGTAACGAATCTGCGTTGAAACCGTTTTCCGGAGACCAACGACCCAAGTGGGATTCGACGACGCAAATGACATGCACCTCGTCGGTGGGATAGCTGGAGTTCGGATACTGTCTACCGGTGTGTGGATCGACGCACCAGCATGTGTGGTTCAAGCATTGTTTCGAAACATAGAAGCCTAAAAATCGATTGCATATTTGTACAAATTTTCTGTTGAACAACTAACTCCCATAAGCAGAAATACTTTATTATTAGCAGAAATAATTTAATTTAAAATATACAATAAATTACACAATTAATTTTAAATTATTAAAAAATAAAAACATAGACATGGTGTTGAACTAAAATAACAAAACTTCATCTTATTTGAGAAGTAAAATATTTACCATATTTGTCACATTTTGGCTTAAACCGAGACGAGCTATTAACAGAAAGCGAAGCAGTTGTCGCTCCCAATGATACATTAGCGTCCCTTTCGCATTCACATTCTGGAATCGGAAAACTGGAGCTAATTCAATTGAAGAATCGATGATATCGGTTGGTAAATTTTTACTTGTTTTAACTTTGTTATCCACAATGGCAGACCAGCCTTTGTCAAAGACTATCGCCACCATGCAGACTAGAGTAAATAAAATTCTCTTGCGCAATCGTTTTGGACGTTTCTTTCGCTTTAGGGGGCTTCCACAAAGGACGTCTGGCCTTACGAGGAATGGGATGCTCGGGCAAAGTGGACATAACGTTAATTTTAATACGTGTAGATAGGCGACTTGCGCGGACAAGGGGAAAGTGGGTAAAAAAATTCAAACTTTGCGCGGACGTCCTTTGTGAAAAGCCCCTTACCAAATGCTATCAACCACCACGTTTTCATGGAGCACGCATATGATTTCGCTGTGAAAAGTCACGGTGCGACGGGGTTGCGACGCGTACAAAAGGACGAGCAACAAGAACTTTCTCGATGAATTTTCTTTCTGTCGGAGAAAAAGGTTCTCGTTTTGCAGCGCTCGCTCCAATGAGCTGCGTCACTTTTTAGGCAGCTCTCTTCACGAGATGCCGAAAAGTGTAGTGTGCCGAAAAGTTGTTATACTTTGTCGCCAATCTATTATATCATGTCCGGATCTGGTAAAGGAAATGCCACTCGACTGTTTTAATCATTTTGCACAATTTCGTGCATATTCTTGTAGAACTCGTCGAGAT
>JAQGBB010000800.1:0-16451 GCA_034691745.1 Prismatolaimus dolichurus
AGTTGTTTTGATTCCCATACCTCCTAGTGAAGGCGTGGGTTTTCCCTCAGGGACGTCCATAAGGCTTTCTGCTAGGGGGGCCCAAACTTCTTGGCGGTCTGTAACTGTGTCGGAACATAGGAGCGCGAAAAGGATGGCAGATTTGAGCTCGTCGACGACGACACGCTCAGATCAACAGCAAAAAATTTTGAACAAATCGAACAAGGCAATCTAAGGAAACTATACTCAAAACAAAACAAAAATTTTTGCGATTTTCATCTATTTTTGGTGGATTTTACTTATAAAAAGGTAATTCGGGTCGCTTCTTCGTCCGCAAAAAACTTGAAATTTTTCCTTTTTCCAACCGGTTGCGGGGGGTGGACGGCCCCTCCCCCCGTATGGGGGTCCCGGTCCCTACCACGGCGCTTGTCTGCCAATGCTACGTATCTATTCTAGTTGTATTACACGCACGCATTAGAATAGTAATTAGCGTCGTAGAAATAGCTGATTCTATTGCACAAATAGCAAAAGACGCTTGAGTGACCTCATTTTGCACTCCTTTAGAGGTTCGAGAAAGTGCTCATCGCCAATCGTGGTGAGATCGCTTGTCGCGTTATCAAGACATGTCGTGCAATGAATATCAAAACTGTCGCCGTTCACAGCGATGTTGACTCAAATGCCGTACGTATACGCTTTGTATTTTACAGTTCGAAGTAGACACTTTGTTTTAGCTTCACGTACGAATGGCCGATGAAGCTGTCTGCATTGGACCTGCTCCAACGAAAGAAAGCTATTTGCGTATTGATAAAATTCTTGCCGCTGTCAAACTGACTGGAGCTCAAGCTGTAAGTCAAATGAGACAAGTACTTTTGGGTGTACATATACAGTACTCAACTATGTTTATTAATTTCGTATGTTGCTTAAAAAGCTAGTTGTTCACACGTTGAAAAGAACTACGTCAGGGACAGCCAAACTTTTTCGGTCATTTAGCCATATTTTGAAGCGTTGCGCCGTTGTTGGCCACTTAGGGGGGGGGTCATAAAATTTGGTCACTTTTGCAAATTTTTGCCCAAAATTCTTTTAAGTTTCAAGGAAATCACATTTTTTCCGATGGCCTTTTGACCACTTCAACTCGAACTTTTGGCCACTTGTGGCCAGTGGCCAGCAGTTTGGCTGTCCCTGGACTACGTCTTTTGACTGCGTCTGTACTTTTCAACTTTTTATTTCATTCGCATTCGTTACCGCAGAGACTTGTTAATCAAAGAGGACATCAATTGCCAGTGATAGATTACTTCAAGGTAGCGCCCCTTTGATTCTAGGTCCATCCCGGCTATGGTTTCCTTTCGGAAAACATGGAATTCGCTCGACAGTTGGTAAGCACTGCATGTGCACGCAGCAAATAGCAATGCATTGTCCACGAGCACATACTATCTACTTCTGCTCTGTTCACCCACTGGACGGCTTTGCACCTTCCTCTCCTGAGAGTCCTGTCTGACCACAATCTCAATGTCGACCAGCACCGCCCGATGATCCGACGGCCAACCATTGTTCCGATGTAAAGGCATCACATGTGCGACCCCACTACCATCCCCCTCATAGGGAGTTGCCCGCAATATACGTACACGAACTCGCTCTGTTTCACGCCGGTGCAATTGCTTGTTCACACTCGGAGGGTCGTAGATGTAGACGATATCGATCCGGTCCTGGGGCTCGACACCGCGCACTCCTCCACTGATGTTGAAGTCGGTCTGTTTTTGTACTGTTGACCAGGTCAGACCGCGCTCGTGTAAGGGATCGGGATGGACGAGACGATAGGCGTCGGCGAAACCGTGGAGGCGCATTAACTTTGAGACTGGCCACGCGTGCGTGGAACCGCAGTGCAGGTGCTTTGTCGTGTCGGTCCAGTCCAGGTGGGAGGGTTCGTTGAAGTCACCCATGACGATGAGAGGTATTTGATGGGTGCGGGCGTCGTCGAGGTGGTGGGTAAAGGCGGCGCTGTGACGGAGGTGGATGAGCTCGCGAAGGCGGTTTGTGAAGAATGGAGGGGGGTGAGTTTTGTTGAAAACTAGGAGTAAAGAATCCGAACTGTAGGGTAACAAATAAGCGTAGTGCGTAGGGTAGCTTGTTAGGGTTTTAGCAAGGAATTTCTAGAGAAGTACCGCCATTCTACTACAGTACCTTGTTGCGTGGGCTGTGTTGTTCTTCTGGTTTGGCATGTGGTTGCAGTCTTGAGGCGTTTTTACCTCGTCTGAGATAGGGATGGCGGTTGGGGGAGCAAAAATTTGCCCTGCCTCGCCCCATGGGCCCCCATTTTTAAACAAAAAATTTTTAAGCCTGAGATCGAGCTAATATGCACCACTAACAGTGCCAAATTGTACACCCTGGTGAACAGAACGATTTGGTCACGCTATTTGCTCAAAAATGATGGTATTTTGAGAAAAACTTGCAAAAAATGGCCAAATTTTTTGGAAAAAATGTCAATGGGATGGCGGTTGGGGGCATTTTTAAAAATTTGCCCCATTTGGGGATGGGACGGGGCGTTTTATTTTTCCACCCCTGAGACTGCCTTGTGCAGGATTTGTCTTCGAGTACTTGCAATAGGTTCTCTATCTTCTATGTTTACAACCAACTTACAGCAAGCTTTGTACGGGCCGTAGTCTCTGTAATCGAGATGAAGTGACCAGATCCGCAGTTTGGGCATAGCCGCATAGATATCCTTCTCCGTCGCACCCAAGTTCGATACATCATCATTTAACGATAGCACTGCATTTTCCTGTCTCGTTTTCTGCTGCCGTCGTTGCCACTTTGCGCGTTGAATCGCCGCTGTAACCACCTGTGGCGATAGCATCACTTCAACCCCCACGCTCGATCGGGTCACGTCAGCGTCGATAAACGATGAGACATTGAACCGCACGGTACTGTGCCCGATCAAGGCCGGAACATTGTGCTTTCCGTGACGTTGTGACATCACGCCTGACCAACCCGGACCCAATCCGGCGAGGATCTCTCGGAAACAGCCGGCGTTTACTTCTTGGAGTGCGATGATGTCGGCGAGAGAATTTCGCACATTTGCGACGATCTTATCGATACCACGGTTCACCATTGTACCGCACATCCAGACGTTGAAAGTCAGTAATCGCAATGGGATTGTGACGGTGTCGAAACGCTGACCGACACTGTCGGCACTTTCTCGCTCGGAACTTAGAATTGGGGTGTCACTCATGATCGCTGTTTCTATCGTGCTTCGATCGATGGCCTGTTTCGTGTTTGGAACTCGCTGGGCTTCGTCGTCGTGAGCTATACTCCAGTCGATTGAGGACCGGTGTTGGCCGGCGAGAAGTTGAGCGGTGTAGAGGTTCGAGTCACGAACGTCGGCTGTACCGGAATCGTTTGCGTTTAGCTTGATCGGGTGGGATGGATGTGGCGCTTGACCTGAGACTGTATAGAATAGACAGATGATCGGTAGAAAGATCATTTTCCGTTGTTACAGTCGCTCGAGAATTTGATGCGATGGAACGCGCAAGTTCGGTATGAAACGTCGATTTATTCTTCTTCGCTTTTTGAGTTTCGACTTTCTTGCCGCGTCGAGTTTGGCCAGTTATCTTTTATGTATCGATGCTTTCTTTATCCAACATTCTACGTTAGATGGTCGTTGTTATTTTCGAGCGGTTTAATACTGGTTTTCTTTGAAGTCGGTTTTCTTGCACAGCAGATGACTTTCGTTTCTATTATCTCCCTATCCTCTCGTATGTACTGCACTTGTAGTGTGTAAAGTCATTAGAGGCGCCGCGGGCAAAAGACGAAGATACCGAGCCCACTCACCGGATGGAGATGGATGGATGCGTACGACATGTGTGTTACAGTGGGGGTATCGTACCGGGGTGGTGAGAAATTAAGACGTCGCGCCCTACTACGAGTGATGTGAAATTGGGTGTGGAGAGAGAGTGCTCTGCGAGTCAACGACTATGCTATGATGTTTTTTCGTTGGGCTTTGAACTGGGCCGTCAGTCTCATCGGAGCGGCTAATTGTTTGGCACTTACCGTGTCTGTTCACTTTTACCGCCATGTTCGCTCTCACGCACTCCTTCGGCGGTTATTTCAGTCATGCAACGAAACACTGTTGTTTCTACTCACTTGTCTAGAGTGCTCATTTAGCTATGCATCTACTGTAGATAAACTGCGGAGGATATTTACTGTACATTTTCTAGACGGAATGTGGCGCGACTTTTATTGGACCAAACAGTTCCGCCGTCAAGGCTATGGGCGACAAGATCGAGAGCAAACGCGTCGCTATGAAGGCCAAAGTGAACATGATTCCGGGCTTCGATGGCGAGATTGATGTACGTTTTTCAATTCTTCATTAACTTTTCTTTTTATTCTCTACATGTCGGCTTTGTTAAAGGATCCGGATCATTGTGTGAAGATTGCTAATGAGATCGGTTTGTTTGGCGGGAGTTTTATGCATTTTTTGCACAGATGTTGTAGTTGGACGGTTTTATGCCTTCAGGCTATCCTGTTATGATCAAGGCTTCGGCTGGTGGTGGTGGCAAGGGAATGCGGATTGCGTGGAATGATAAAGAAGCTCGGTATAGGGTTGGCAAATCTCCGGGGATTTTTCCGCTGTCCCCCAATTCCCCTGAAATCCCCCGCCTATCTCGCACGTGTAAATTTTTTTTAAATAAAAAAAAAATTTTTTAATTGTAGAAAAAATTGTGTCGTAAAAATTTTTGTTCGTTGGAAAATCCCCCGGTGATTTTTCCAATCCCCCACCCCCGGGGATGTATAGGTGTTCACTCGTTTGTATCGAATACGTTTTGCCTTTTCCAGCGAAGGTTTTCGTCTGTCCAAACAAGAAGCGGCGTCGAGTTTTGGCGATGATAGAATGCTTGTCGAGAAGTATATTAATGATGGAAAGCATATTGAGATGCAGGTATGTACTGTACATGTGATATTTTTTTAGCTTATCTTCTTTTTGTTTGAGGTGATGCTCGATAAACATGGAAACGGCGTGTGGTGCAATGAACGAGAGTGCTCGATCCAACGACGCAATCAGAAGGTGATTGAAGAAGCACCGAGTGCGTTTGTTGATCCGGATATGCGAAGACGGATGGGCGAACAAGCACTGGCGTTGGCCAAGGCTGTTGGTTATGATTCGGCCGGTATGTATGCGTGTTGGGATGGGAAGTTTTCTTGCGTGTGTTTCAATGTGTTATACGTACAGTGCATGGTGAATTGGGTTTTGTGAATAGGCACTGTGGAATTCCTTGTCGACTCGAAGAAGAATTTCTATTTTCTTGAGATGAATACTCGTCTGCAGGTCAGTTGCTTTTTCATCTTTGCTTTCCCCTACTGTTAGATTTTAGCTTTCTTTGTTTATTTCGTCGTAAAGGTTGAACATCCGATTACGGAAATGATTACGGGCATGGATCTTGTTCAACAGATGATCCGTGTTGCATACGGTAGAGTTGAGACGAGCAATTGCGCAATGTATGTGTAGAAGTGGCGTTTTATTCGTAGGACATAAATTGAACTTGAAACAGACCGATATCAAGATTAATGGATGGGCGTTGGAGTGTCGTGTCTACGCGGAGGTGAGACTGTTCTGGTGATTGGTGCACTGAAAGTGTGCAGAAGTTTTGTCGTCGTAGGGACTGCGAGGCTTTATAGGGGCTTGATTTTATTGCAAAGGTTTTAACGGGATTTTGTAGAAATGAAAATTATGAGAGCAGGGTGGTCAATATTTGGGTTTTGGGGACTTGTTTGTCTGGCGCACTCAGGGTGCTTTGTGAGCTCGTTGGGCAACGTGGGTACTGGGGTTGTAATTTCAGAAAATCGATGGCGCCAATTTTTTTGGGAAATCAGCTCGGAAAATTTAAAAAATTGAATTTTAATTAAAAAAAATCAAGGAAGAAAATACATTTCTATCAAATTTAACGAAACGTTTCCTAAACTTACTGGTGCCCAAGGGGTCGCTTGTAGCATCTGGTTTGGCCATCCCTTACGTAACATTTTTTGCGTTTACTTTACATTATTGTTCTGTATTGCTAACGGCTGCCATGTTGTGCAGGATCCGTACAAGAGCTTTGGTCTGCCGTCGGTCGGTCGGCTTTCGAAGTATATCGAGCCGTTGCAAATCCCGGGCGTTCGTTGTGATAGTGGCATTCGCGAAGGCAGTGAGATTAGCATCTATTACGATCCGCTCATCTGCAAGGTAGAATTAGAACTATGCCCAGCGGCGTTCTGGTTCAACAGTGCGGGGCCGATGGAGGGTGATGAAAATGTTCGGGGAAATGAATAAAATATTAGTGTATTATCGATCGAACTTTTGTGTACGTTATCGAGTGATCAATTAGTGATGGAATTGTTTGACACGTTTTGTGTCGTAAAGTCTCAATCGATCGATTTTGTCGAGTTAGGAATTTGGGGAAAAAATTGAGGTCTTCGGAACTATTTAGATTTTGATGTGTTTGAAACTTGTGGTGCAAAATAGGGGAAATAGAAATTCTACTGGTCGATATTTGCATTGTCTAGCTTGCGACACATGGAAAAGATCGAGAAGAAGCTATTTCTCGAATGCGCGATGCTTTGGACTATTATGTTATTCGGGGAGTCACCAACAATGTATCACTTTTGCGCGGTATGTTTTCGATGAGTCATTTTGGTTGGAATATTTTTTCTTCGACTAATTTGCGATGTGTGAATGTCTCTGTAGACATTATGCGAAGTAAGAACTTTATCGCGGGGTCGTACACGACCAAGTTCTTGCCGAATACTTATCCCGAAGGTTTCAAAGGTGAGGGTGTAGAAACTGATGTATATAAACGCGGAGTCTGATATGCTCGGTGGAATATGTTTTGTTGACCATGTGCGAAAAGCGGAACTGGGGTTTTGCTCTTGGATTGCTTTCGTGCTTGAATGTCTTGGCAGTTAGGGCCACTGCCACCTGTGTGGATGTATGTATAAACCTTTTTTCCTACATGGCTTCATCTGATTTTCTTTTGCATGGCAGCACGAGCAAAACACTGGTGGATGTTAAAAACATTTTTTCTCATCTTTGTGCAAAGTGCGCCAAGTTGTATTTTGTACCATATTCTGAGCTAGAACGTGTTCCTGACAGCCGAAAAAAGGGCAGCCATTTTGAGAAAAGATTTATACATATTTACGTCTACTTTAAGAGTGAGTTTTGATTTTCTTTTCGACTCCGATTTTGCACTTTAGGCACTGTCCTCCAGCCACAAGAAGCCCTCAATCTTGTGTCAGTTGCGTGTGCACTCCATGCTCGGCATCAGGTCCGCGCTCATGAGTTTCTCAACATGCGTGGGTATGTACAGTACGTACGTTCTGTCTGTTGTCGCTTTCGTGCATACAGTGATGATAGGACGTTTTACTGTAAGGCCTTAAGGCCTTTATAGCGCGACTGTTCTTCACGTCTTTTTGCATTTTGTAGCCGGCCATCGAAGTAATATGTATGTGTGTGTGTGTGTGTGCGGTCGGTGATTTGGTGTTCTTTTCTGCGTTTGTTCTTCCCGCTTGGTGTGTGCAACTTTCATTGATTGTTATGCACTTGTTTTCATGTTTGTTGTGTTGCACATGGTTTTGCATGGATAGTTCTCACTCACTGTGCTTGTCTGTTTCAAGGTTGCACGCAGTGCCGAAAGAGTGGCTCTTCGTTGTTGATCTGCCCGGACATGGACACTTTCAGGCGCGAGTAACGAAGAGTCCGTGTGGTCAGAATATCGATGTATGTTATGAAATAACCTTTTCGAATAGGCATGTTTTCGTTGTTTCTTTTGACCATTCAGGTTAACCTTGGCGATCGTGGGACGTTCAGGGTGAAAGGCGATCTGAATTTGGCACTTCCATACCACACGCTTTATGTGAATGACTGGAAATTGATCACACAAGTTAGTCCTGTCTTAGCGGAAGGCGATGTCTCTCAATCTGGTCGGATTTGTGTTAACTTCGTTTCAATTTGTTTTACTAGATCATTTCGAAGAATTTATCCGGACATATTACTCTACAATACAAGGGCTCTCCTGTAAGCGGCGTGTTGTGCTTGTATGCAGCAGTGACTGGTGCATTTGTTTGTTAAGTATAGTGGTCGGTTGGTTTGTGGTTTTAGTTTCATATTAAAGTTATGCCACGCGCTGCGGAAGATTATCTTCAGTATATGCCGAAGAAGCATAAGGTGGGGGAAATAAAGTGATTTTCAACTGCATTGACGTACTCTATGTTTTATTGTTAAATGTCTCTCTTTACAGCTTGACACAACGAGTGTTGTGATTGCACCCATGCCGGGTATGATCAAGTCGGTTGCTGTCAAGGAGGGAGCCATGGTATGTGCATGTACTGTCTGAAGTGTAGAAGACAGGTCGGATTTTACAGTAGTGTTTCCAGGTCTGGTTAATGTGTACAGTAAACGCAAGGCAGTGGCTACATTTTGTATCAAAGCAGACTTCTCTTTTACTCTTTGTTCGTTGTCGTTTTCTTTTATCCATTGTTTACAGTGTCGCCTATTTCATATTGAACTTGTCTTGACTGCATCGTTTTGTGCAACATGAGTTGCATGTGAAATATGCTATATATATACGTACAGTGTAGGCATGTTCGAGTGAGTGAACAAACTGGCATCTAGTCTGTTGTCGCCTTTAGGTAAGCGAAGGACAGGAGATTTGTGTCATCGAGGCGATGAAGATGCAGAATAGCCTGACGGCGGGAAAGACTGGAAAAGTAAGTTGGCGATGTGCGGTTGGTGGAAGTTTTTTATTCCTTTAACCTTGCGTGCAATGGATGTTCCTTTAGTGTTCTTACTCTTCAGCAAATTTTCGTCTTTAGGTGAAGAAACTGAACTGCAAGGCGGGCGATACCGTTGATGAGGGCGTCATTCTCGTTGAACTTGAGTAGAACGAGTGTCGCACCCGAAGTGTGTGAACAGATTATCACTGGTTCGTTGGTAGCTTTCATTCGATGGTCTGACTCGTCGCAAGGCGGTGTTTGAGCCTTTGAACAACTGCTCTTCCATTCATACGTACTGTACGTATACTCTAGTGCATGAGCACTGTTTCTGCTTTCGTGCACTGTACAGTACATACAGTGCGATCGAGGGTGCAGTATTTAGACTTCTCCCAAATCGGCAGGTCAGTTTACGCACTACAGTGTGTATGTACAGTACACTAGCATGTGCATGGAGCGTGTTTTCTAACTGAATAGAAATTGAGTGCATCGTATGCGAATAATTTTTGAGCGATATTTTTTACAAATATTTTCTGATGGATGCTTGTCGCACAAGTGATAAGTTAGTTTGTACATCTTCGTTTTGTTATTCATCTAGTGAGTGTTGCGGTTGAAGGTTGCGGTTTTACGCATCAGGTGTAATAAGGCTCTAGTTAAATGTGTAGTTTGACTCAGAAGTATATGTGACGATGAGTTCGGCTGAGTGATCGATCGATGTCGGTGGAGGTACAACGTGCGTGTTTATGATGAAGTGTTATTGCTTTACCTTTACGTGTCGATTTGGTAGCTCGCTGCTCGGTTGCTGTAGTGAGTGCATATCATATCTATTATTCATACAGTATGTTATGTGATAAGATGGTGCCTTTCTGGGCTTCTTACTTGCAATCGAGAGTATTTAGTAATGGGAGACAGACGATCTTTCATTTCTGCTGTTTTGGCACGAGTACAGTATGTACACTTGTGAGGATTGTATGCAGCTTGGGTTTGCACTGGGTATAAAGGGCTCATAACGGCGCATATTTTGAGGTGGACTGGCGAAAAGTTGTATGTTTTACTCTGCCACCACTGACCGAAAGGAAATGTTTTTAAGAAACAGAAAATGCTACTTTCAGGGCTGAAAATGGCAAAAAAACTTTCGCGCTTGTTGAATTATATAAAGTTTTTTGAAAATTTTGTGCGCCAAAAGCAAGCAAAATGGCGCATTTTTCGGTCACATATTTTATTTAAAAGTCGCATAGTTCGCTGACTGCGAAACGCTATGAATCCTGATGACATTTCTACGCAAGTTTGACTGCGATACAGCAAGCAGCCGAGCAGGGACATGCTTGAGCTCGTGAAGCAGGCACCTCGTACGTAAACTACACGGTATTCGGTGCACCTTAACCCCCCAACTTTCCACCTGCCGCATCGAAAGCACGTGACGTGTACATGCTAACTACTGGTTACACGAGAAGCAACTGGTCGCTCAGGAAATAGTACGCATCTGGTTACATGCACCACAAATATGACATCGAGACCGCGACCGCCGCAGGTACAAGGCACGACATCACGCAAACTGCAACATTCGTACTATCCGCTATCGATATAACGAGTACAAACATCTGCGTACAGATAGACGGTACTGTGACGTGAGCAGGGAGCGAACGAACTCAAGCCGGATTGATCTGACTAGGAGCCTTCGCTTGTGCGGGCTGCTGAACGACGACCGGCTGTCGGTTCGCTTGGGCCTGCTGGTGCGCCGCCATCGTAGCCATGGCCATGCACTGATTCTGTGCGTCTTCAGCCTGACTGCGTGAGGTCGGACTTACACGGCGATGTGTGTCGCAGCACTGATGCAGCAGCAGCTAAACGGCTCACAATTGATGGGCTCTAGAGAAACTACTACGTGATGGCTACCGACAAGCAAACTTACAAGCAGATGATGAGAGGCAGGCCGATGCAGAGGAAGAGACCGACGATGCTAGAAATCACGATCGCCGTGATGAGCCAATCAGCAATCGCAGAAGATGTTGCTTTCACTTTGACATAGCTGTCGTTGTCAGCAGAGCTCGCGGTTCCGGACGTGCAGAGGAGAATCGCGTAGACAAGCCAGAAGGCGATGCCACGAGCAGCCATGAGCATGACGAGCGGCGAGTGAGCAGAAGGAGATCTACGAGAAGCTTTTCGAGCTATTGTCGAACAGTGTGTCGGTTACCTGACGTGCTTTTATTCGGTAGAACGTGCATTCTAAACTCAACAATGACTCGACAGAACAAGAACACAAAGAGCTTCCACTGTTTTAATCATAACTCGCTCGACCTACCCTTGTCTGCAGCGGGTGTGATCGGCGTGTACGAGTATGGAATGAACTCTATTGAGACTGAGACTAAGTAAAAAATACGAACGACAGGCACTAAGTGGAAAAGTACCGCGTCAGTAAGCAGAAAGCACAGCGTCAATACTAAGTAGAGAAGTAGTATGGAGGGTATTAGATGGAAAAGTAGAGCGTTTACTAAGTGGAAAAGTGCCATATGTAGCGTGTAAGTAGTCACTGCGTCGCAATGAGCACTTCCTGAGTGGAACCTCTACTGACATGGCTAGGTGCACGGAACACGACGCGCCAGTGCGTTGGAATAACTACGTACATGCTTAGCTTGGCTGCTTGCTATCATGTTCCGATTAACTATCTCGGTGGCGTCATTACGTCTGGTCGGCGTGTACTCGGCCATGAGACGTGAGGAGACAGCAAGGGTCGTCATTGCCCTAGCAGCACTGTCCGTGCAAATCAAACCCCACGACAAAGGCAGTTTTCACCACGTACTCGTATAGTCATAGTCGTGTGCAAAACGAGGCCAAGTACTTCACAAACAAGCACACATGTGTTCAGCTTTCGCTGAGACAAAGTTTTGGTGTTTAGCTGCTGTCTCTTCGCTCGGCGTCAATGCCGTTCTGAAGTGGCGTCTCGCCAAGTTGTTCCTCGTTGAAGATCTCCCTGAAGAAGCTTCTCATCGCCGTCCACGAACGCTTGTCGCTAACGCGATTGTATTGCGCGCGACCGGGTATGTTCGCTTCGGGAATGGTGAAGCTGTGAACGGTGTTGCCCTAGAAATGCATATTCTATCATTTATGTACAGATCACATTGCGTATCGCTTACGTAGGCAACGAGATGCCAGTCGGCCTTTCTGATTTTCATCTCTTCTTCAAATTTGTGTACCTTAAATTATAATTAGGTTATTAAAGACGGCACTTGTCTTTTCTCTTCGTATGGGGCCTTCCATAAAAAACGTCCGAAAAAATCTGAATTTTTGGACTCTCCCTCAAGCTTGTCTGGACATTTATGTGCAGAACATAGGAAATGTCCGCAAAAAATTTCACTTCCCAGACCCCCACCCCCTCTAATTCTGGACGTCTTTTATGGAAGGCCCCTATGTTCACAACTTTCGCTCACCATATCACTTGGAACTGACGGATCTTCGTAGCCCGTAAGGACGAGAACTTTGGTTCGCATTGCTGGATGAGGAAAACTCGCCGGCGGTGGCGAAAGATTCCCGTGGAAGCTGACGACGCCAGACAAGTCGAGACCCGCTCTTGCCATGTCCAGAACGCCCAGTCCACCGAAGCAATAGCCCATCGCAGCGACCTACACGTGCAGTGTGCTTTCTGGGTGGGCGACTTGTGGCACGGTGCCATGCTTCAAACCTTTGTGTTATCGACGAACAGGGTGTAGCTCTGGATGAAGCGCAATGCAGCCCGCAGACGACTCAGAAGTAGCGTTCGATTTTGAAGGAACGGCAGCATGAGGCGTCGATTCTAGACAACGTGATGAAGAATGGTTTAACTTTAGTATGTATCTTAGTGCGCTTCGACCTCACCTCGTCTTGTGACTGCCCGACTGTGCCGTTTCCGTAGATGTCGACGGCGAATCCGACGTAGCCAAGCTGAGCGAGCTGCAACGCTCGGCGATTCTCGTAGTCATCTCGTCCGTTCCAGTCGGGAACGATGAGAACGGCGGGTCGTTGAACGCTGAATAGTAGGTTGTGAGCGATGAAACCACGAAGTGTCACATCGCCGTCATTGTATTCGATAACGTCACGATCGATGTTTCGAAACGGGTCGTCGAATGATGGCAAAGTTGGAGGAGCTTCGGTAGTGCTCGACACCACCGGTGGCACATCAGTTTGTGGTGGTTTGAGACCATGGACGACAGTGAGCAGCACCGCAATTATCGCTGTACGCATTTTCGATAGCTTCAATGCCGTAGTCAGTTCAGAGGTTGTACCTATGTTTTAGAGAGGGAAATTATATCCTTAGAAGCTCTTGTATATATTTCTTCGAGGATCGAATTTCGATCGACATCGTTGAAGCAAGGAAAGACCGTACGAGTGCTCGTAAGGCATCAGTAAAATGTTGACAAAAGTACTCGAGGAAGAAAACAAACGAAAAAGTTCCTCCTTTTACGACCACTTTGGACACAGCACAATGGGTGTGTCCTGGAAGGGTGTGCCCTTTTATATTTAAAATCACCGAAATCACACTCGGCACGGCAAGTGAAAAAGGCGATAACTCTAAATCGTCAGTCATCAACTCATTTTAACATCCATCCGGTCGTTTGGGTGCAGGATCAGCTGATGACGGCAAAGAATCTTTCGCTCATTGTGGTTCAGAAACAGAGCGAGAAAGTTTCGCTCTTTATCCGACGCAGATGCTTGCCGATGTTGCCGATATTGTTTTTCAAGAAACGCCGCCGGTGCTGTTGCATGTGGTACCACACTACCGTCCTTCGTTCCTTCCGGGTGGGATTCGAAAAATTCGGTTGAATTACACAGTGGGAGACGGAAACTAAAGAAGTTGTTCGCTTTTTTTCCCTAACTGTCTATCACCGAAAACAAAGTTTTGCTCTACTTTTCCTATTTAAACGTATACCTCTCGTTCGGAGTGAAGTTGTAACTTTGAGCACCTAACACATAATTGACAAAGTGAACATTTTTTCTCAACGTCCTCCCTCGCTCATACATCAAGTGTCGTGGTCGGGTTGCGCTTGCGTTGGCAGAGAAAATGCCGACTTGCGTCATCTGATGTCATGCGGAACTAACTGATTGCGGCATGGCATGTGTAATGAAATGAAAAACTATTAGGGCGAGCGGTTTCGTTTTAGATAGGGTTTGGACCCGCACTCGCCGTGGGCGGCGAAGTCGGCACACTTCAGACCAAGTTTCGTTTTCATTCGAAACTACTTTGAGAAGTACTTGTGGGTGTAATTTTTGCCTGGCAGCAGCGCGCGTAGTGGTGCATACTGGTCAGTCGGTGACTCAACGGCCGGTTAAACTAACTAGCAAGAGGATCAACTGGATTACTGTAGACAGAAATAGAAATGAGATTGACTGAGCAAACTACACCATGGCCTTAATAGGTGGGATTATTCGGCTTTTACCATTTGTAGGCCCATTGCCGAAGTCAGTAGGCCTTATGCGATGGGACCTGTCCGTCTATCCGTCTGTCCGTCCGTCTGTGGGCACGATAGCGCTCGCAAGAAGCAAGCTAGCGGACTACAATTTGGCAGGTAGGGGCCCCTTGGGCCAATGCCTCGGATGATTTCCATATGGGCTCCTGAAACCGCTTATGGCACAACCGTCGATGACAAAAATGTTTTAAATTGCTTTTGCCATAACTTTCGACTCCGTCGACGGATTTGGCTGAAACTCTGTGTGTGCAGTGCAGACACATCGTGGTATTCACCGAACTCTCATCGGTTGTCGCAAGTGAACCTAAGCCGCACTGGCTCACCCATCGTCAGTGGGCCTCGAGGATCGGTACATCCGACTTGTTGGTACCCTGCTACGGCTTCTGTATGCACGCAAAAAACACGTGCGAACAATCAAGCAACATGTTACCGATGTTATTAAATTCCTAGAAATCTTTTAAGTTGCATGAATGCCTAAAGCTGGAAGCGTGAAATAAATACAATTACACAACGTTGAGTAATCTCTGAGGATATGCCCGTTAGACGGCCGTTAGCTGAAAGTCTGGTGTTCGCTCGACGGCGTTCTGCTGCTCACCAGGTTGTTTCCCCATCGCAGCCCAATTCTGCTCACGTGATTGCGCCGATATGCTCGTTAGAGGCACGCTTGTTATCTTCTCCGAGTTGGCCTTGTTTGACTGTCGAAGAAGGATTAGCTCATCTTCATCTGAAAAGAGCAAGCTAGCCGCCTGCAGTGCTGTCGGCTTCTTCGGCGTTTCAACACTCATGATAAGACCACAATATGTCGGTGTCGTTGGGCGATCTACTGACAACGCCGTCGATTCTGGACTACTAAGCGCCCCGTCCTCCACGTCGTCGCTCTGCGTTCTTGTTTGTCGTGAGATTTTCGCCAGACTGTGTGGAACGGTACATCGCCCAGAGTAGTAGCTATCGAGACTCGCCTGCTTGAGATGACGCGCTCTACTTCGGCGTGACGCACTACCGTAGTGCGGTGTGAGCGTGAGTGACATGTGTCCCGGGGCACTAACAATTCGTCGAAAACCCGAACTGTTCGATGCCGTCGATGTTCGTCGGTTACGTGTTAACGACGGTGATTTACTATCTCTCGATGAGCGACTTGTCGATGACGCCTTGCGATTGAGCTTCAGTAAGTCGAACGAGTCAATCCCACCCATGGGTCGCTCTTTCTCAGGCAAGTAGTCAAAGAAGCTAGCAAAACTGCTCTCTCCACTTGTGAACTCGGGAGTTACAATACCCGTCGGTCGTCGGAACATCATTATCGACTTTGTTCGCGAGAGCAAATTCACGACCAATCTTCGCAGCTTCTTGTTCATGAGTCCGTACAGAAGTGCGTATGAAAGAGGCGCTAAACAAGACGTTACGTAGAAGGCGACAAACGCTAACTCCGGGTTATCGTTCTGCTGGGAACCAAACAGAGCGACACCGAGCCAGACGAGAAGGAACAACCAGCTGAGTTGATAGGCGACGGTGAGCACGATGACGGTTCGGAGTGCTTTCGATGGAGAACTATAGGTGAC
Organism: Prismatolaimus dolichurus; assembly: GCA_034691745.1. NCBI lineage: Eukaryota > Metazoa > Nematoda > Enoplea > Triplonchida > Prismatolaimidae > Prismatolaimus > Prismatolaimus dolichurus. The sequence continues at coordinate 15,710 of JAQGBB010000800.1, forward strand.
GATTACCCAAGCGAGTCTGTTCGCAAACTTCGCTTTCTGCTTCTGGTTCACTAGCTGGTTGTGCCTCTCGACCGGCTGTTGCCGATCGCAGTTCGCGACCTTCGCCTCTTCGGACAGCTTGGTGCTCTGGTACTGTAGCTTGGCGGCTGCGTAGATGTAGTAGTAGCAGACGCACATGACGCAAAATGGCGCCACGTATGAGCAACACAAGACGACGGCAGTGAACACGATGTGGCGGCTCCACTCGATCGAGCAGACGAACATGTGTGGATGATAGGCGTACTTTGACCAGCCCCAGAGCGGACTCGCTGATATGACCATGGCGAGCAGCCACGCAGCGGAGAGCATGATGATCGCTCTAGCTTTTGTTATCTCAATGTCTGAAAAACGCGAGCTAATCAGACAGACATGGATGAAAACATATGACGTCACTCAAACGTTCCTCTTTCACCGCCACCACCGTATCTGCATGGGGCCGTACATTTATGACGTCACGTAAAAATTCGAATTTTCGGATCCCCTCCACCCTCCCTCTCAACCGTGACGTCATAAATGCATGGCCCCATGTACGTATGTCCCACATGCATACATTATGTTCGAATAATTACCTACCGTAAGATCTTGGTTTCACAATTGCGTAATACCTGCAATAAGAGTAGCAGCTGCAAACAAACGAAGATTTCGTTTGCAACACTACCGTACCTATCGATTGCGACCAGCGCACCCGTAAAGTTGTTGATCA
>JAQGBB010000801.1:0-16449 GCA_034691745.1 Prismatolaimus dolichurus
ACACGAGCGTTTCAGCAGTCACCTTGACGTGAATGGACATACCGTCGACCATGAACTCGAGGCTCGAAACTTTCCGAAGGCTGGCACTATCTTGGCAGAAATCTGGTCAGCCGGAAAGATAGATGACCAGCCCATCGTCGCCGAGTATATTCAGCTGGGTGCGATGAAGCCGGACCTAATCCGGCGGTCTACGGTCGATTTCGAGGCGTGGAAATCTGCCCACGTGCTTCAGACGCAGTACAGCCTTCAGGTGCTCGTCAATCAATAAATATTAGGCTACATAGTTTTATAAAAAATTTTTAAATAAAAAAAAATATAATTTTGTTCACAGATTGTAAAGTGCAATGAGAAAGAGTGCTGTACGCCGTTCAGATCGAATTTAGCAAAAATTATGCCAACTTGATTTTTGCCTCCACCCGTGCCAGTCATCTGTTCGCCAAACAGAAAACGAGCTTGCGCGCAGAATGACAAGAGCGGCCATTCCGCTTCGTTAGGTACGCGTTTCATGCGCCAGCAGCTCGTCCCGCAGACGAGGTTCGGGTTTCTTCCGTATGACTACTACTGTGCGTCGGCAATGAGCAAGGTTTTATGAACGTATTAGAACACTGTGCTTGAAAATTCAGGAAATTAAATTCTGCTTCCTTATTTCTATGCAAACCGAATCTGCTGACGCCAGGAGAGAGGTTTTGCCTTCAGTGCAAGCACACGTTTCCGTCAGTCGCGCAGTATAAGCTACATTTGAAGCTTCACCGATTGCAATCGTTAAACGAAAACGTTTTCGAGAAAACCGACGATGTTTCGGATGACGAGATCACGGCCGAGCTTGATCACGAGGGCGGCGAGGCAATGCCAGTATGGTCCGATTTGACGGCGGTTCGCGTCGCTTGCGGCTATGGGCTCGAGGACGCAGACGACAATTAGTCGTCATAAAGCTTGCGAACGCAGAATTCTTGCATGTGAAGTCCATAGTGGTACTGCCGGTTTTATTTTTATGCGCAAATAAAAAATGTGTAGTGCTTCCAAAGGCACTTCTTTACGTCACGCTCGGATACAAGTCCACGTGGACTTTGGGGCGATGGGGTGGGGTGGGGGGGGTCAAAACGTGCACTTTTTTGTCCACGTGGATTGTGAATGACCCTTTACCAGCTCCACCAAGTGTGATCGGATATTGCACAAAATACTGAGCGCAGAACTCGTGAAAAACGTTTTTGTAGACGATGACGGTTTATGAGCTGCGGATATGTAGTTCACGTTAAACAAACTTTTGCTGATCCACTTCGCACGCCCAAAGATACCTAGGAAAAGATTCGTAAACAAGTAGACCGATGCAGCCGAAGCGCGTTGTGTCACGTGACGAAAAGCGGCAGGATATCTTTTTTCCGAACGCGTTAAATACGCTACGCCTAAAATACAACAGGTAAGCTAACAGAGTCGAAGCCACGTCTTGCCTATGAAAAAACGCTGCATATACGTTGTTTTTTGCGCAAGCGAATCGAAAAGCTCACCACCTGGATTCTTACAGCTTAGCAGGCTCAGGCTTAGTGCAAGGCTTGAACTTTGTACGCTTAGGCTTGGGTTTAGTACGTTCAGGCTCAGTACGCTTAGTCTTATTGCGCTCAGATTAAGATTTAGTGCGCTGAAATCGATTTAGTATAAGGCTGCTCGGTACGGCACCATCCTGTCTACCGTTCGCGTCGGTTTTCTGTCTTTACTCAAGGTCTAAGGCTTTTGGGTCTGGCTTAATTGTTGAGAATAACGGGTGTGGGATAACAAATAGATTCATCATTTGATTTGTTATGGGAATTTCGATATTTATGATGCGATTCGGACGAAAAAAGAAAAAAGATTAACGAAGAAATTGCTGTAGGGCCGGCTGCCCTCTAGTGTTTTTAGTAAAACTAGAAGTCACTATCTGGAAGTACTTGTAGTACTTTTAGCACCTTCACAAAAACGCTTATAGCAAAAACACTACTGCTCTCCCGTACTGTTTGCAAAAAGACGCAGCAATCAACAGTGAGGTCCGAGCCGCCAACGTGTACAAAACGACCACGCCGACGAAGACAGCGGCGACGACGGGGCAGGTCCGAGCTCATCAGCTGCGGGCTCGTCGACTGCGCTGACGTTTTCGATGGTGAAGAAGAAGATCGTAAGCGAGAAAGCGAAGAAGTAGCGAAATTGTACGGTCGCGCGGAAATATGGAGTGAACAGATAATCAATAGCATATAAATATAAAATCAATACAAAAATATATAAATCAAATAATTATTTATTATATAAATTACCCGAAAAAATGAGGTAACTGCTAAATGCGTGCGCTCTCTGTTAAAGAAGATCAGCGGCGACCAAGAAATGCGAAAGAAGCATACGTGCTCGTTGTTTCAGTGTTTGAGCGAATGATCGAATAGTTGCGGCGCTTTTCGTCGATCTCCTGTATTTTACGCGCAAATTGTATATACATATTGCGGCCGAAAACGTGGGACGAGAGCACAGAACTAACGCACTGACAGAGGATCGCACTCGCACAGTAGCTAACAAAGCACTGACGAAGCGGAGCGAGCGCATAGGAGCTAATACACTAGTGACGACTGCCACACAGTATCTAGCGCACTAATGAAGACAGACGCACAGCAGCTCACTATGCAATTACCTGTCTAAACGAGACGCTACGTAAAAACATTTGTGAATTTGGATCGTTTTGTGATGACCAAATGATGACTTTTGCGCAATGTAGATACACTAATGAGTAGCAGTAAATTCCGATCTCGAAACAGAATGTCTCAAAAACAAGGCAATTAGTTCTGTCTTGAAGAGACGCCACCACGGCTTAATCGGGTCATCAAGTGTTAAGAAGAAGTGTGGGAATTACGTACATACGTTGGCGGACGGACCACACACGACTAGAGGTCATTCAAAATCGTATACGTACACTGCAAGTTTATTGCGCGGCGATAATGCAGTTTATTTTGTTATTATAATACCCAGTTATTTGCAATTATTGATTTATAAATTATAATAAATAAATAACAATTTATTATTTATTTACAACCAATCATTCTAATTACGTTTTTTGTGTGAGCAGAAAATAATTTTTAATGCAAGTACTAAGCTGCATTAGCGCCACCATAAATGTATTAGTTAAAAACGATATCTGCACTCGGTGTACGTACGCATGTGACGGAGTTTGGACGTCGTCCCGAGGAGCTTCACCGCAAGCGAGCGGGTGGCACACACGCCCAGGTAAGACGAACCAGAGAAGGAATCTACCAGTGTACCTGGACAAAAGCGATGACAATAAAAACGGAGATCAACAAAAAGACAAACAGTGTAACGCAATCAAATAAATGCAAATGAGGAAAATCAGGCGAGACATATGACTCGAAGTCGAAGGAAAGTCAGTACGTGCAAATGTGTGGTCAGCTGAGACCGTAACGGAAACACCGAAAAACATTGTGTGCGGTTTCTAGCCTTTGTAACATCAATATAGATTGCTATGAGCCTGTGATAGAACCCAATGAAGCGCGTCGATTATTTGATAAATTCGTGCGCGCCGTATGTGAGGTCTCTGTGCGCGAATCTACTGTACGCGTAGTAAAACAGTGCAAATTTATCGTACGCATGTATCACGCATTCTCCATAAGCATTCACAAGGTTCAGAAACAAACGAGCTTTTCATTTTCTGCTATAAACAGTTGCTTCTGTCCACAAACAAGCGAAATTGGCTAACGAAAAAGTGACCTAATCTGTCACGTGACTTTTGTCGAAAAAAAAGAATTTTGTTATAAGAAAGAAATTTTCCTTGAGAAAAACTACTTCGTGAAGAGTATAAAAAAGTTATTTTGATGTATAATATCAATTTCATATGAGCGCCTTTTTTGCAACAAATTATTTCATTATCTTGCCCTTTAATTTGCTATGAATGCACAAAATTATGGCGCCTATTGAAATTTGATTTAAGCTTGTAGTTTTTTCATAGAATTTGCCCCTTATTTTGCCGTTTAAAAAGTTCATTCATTGCACCTTCATAACTTGTAAACAATTTTTAGCCAGAAGACAAACAAGTGAAAAGAGATTCTTGCTTGGAATGCACATTGGTAATGAAATTTACAGCTTGATATTGGCGCCAACCGTCCTGGCTTATAGCACATTCCATCTGTATTTGCACTTGAGCTTTGTTCAAAAGTCCACCAAGTATACTTGATGGAACGTCGCCCCTTGCAATCAACTTTCATCCGACTGCCTGTGCCAACGAAGACAAAGTACACTACGATAGGATGGTAGTTTGACACAGGCGGAAAGTGCGTCGTTTTATCTCGACATGTGTTTTGTGCTAGCACGGACTTTATTCAAGTGTCTTTAAGTGCAAATTCTTTCGCAACTTTCATTCTGCACCGCAAAAGCGAGTAAAATTGAGCGAAATGTGCAGCCGCATTGATCTGTGCTGTATAAAAATTTTTCTGAGCATGCTTATATAGCGTCACATCTGGAGGGGTAAAATCTGGGCTGAAAGTGGATGATTTGGGGTCATCCACATTTTACATAAAGTGAAAAACGCGATTTTTCAATCCCCACCCCCCGTAGTAAAGTTCGTAGAATTTTGGACTATACCCACCCCCCTCCCCCACGATTCTACGTAAAATTTGTCCTGAGCTAAACTAATATATGCTTACAAACAAGATTTTTACACTTTCGCCTGCGTCGACAAACCGAAAAATCTTTCAAATACTGAAAAAAACCGTAGATTGTGACATGTATGAAAACCGTAGGTCACAATAAACTGACACCACTTTTATAAACAATATTTTCCAATTCCGATTCAAATAAAAAATTTTTAACAAAGTACCTAAAATTTTCGAAAAATAACACTATCAAATTTCGCGTAGAATGTGATCGGGATCTCCACCTCTCCCCTAAAACTTAAGCAGAATTTCGTAAAATTTGCGGGTACTCCACTCCCCCCTTTTGAAACCTAGAGTGTGGATGACTTTTTAGCGAAGAGAAAAGAGTAAAAAAATTTTTAACTCGACGACGTATGTCTCTTCTATTCGCGCAGTTTTACCACATGCATCAAGGCACCGCTAACTACTTTCCTTCGTCTTAAGAGAATGAATTGACCACTTCTCAATTTAGTGAAAATAGCTTCGAAATGCCGTGTGGCGCAAACGCAACCCTCGACCTGGACGCGTTGCACATCGCCATGGACATGTTCTACTACGTGTGCGAGCCAATCGCTATCCTCCTCGCCGGTCTCGTGCTCTACCTCGCCTTCCGATACACGAACTTTCGCTCCGACCCACGTCAGTGCTTCGTGATCTTCATGACCGTCGCCGAGATCACGCACAGTATCGCCTACATTAGCATGATGAACTTCATCCACTGTCTGGCGCCACGCTCGTTCTGCGTCGTCTACTACTTCATCCTCTGGCTTTCGGGCATGCTAGCCGTCTACTCGATTTTACTGCTCAACGTCGAGAAGCTCGTTCGGCTCCGAACGCCAGAGCGTCATCGGCTTGTCTACACGCCCCGCCGAGTCGCCGCACAGATCGCTCTCGTCTGCTCCGCGGCGCTCGCCATTTGCTGCCTCAACTTTTTCGCTCTATCGCGCTACGTTGACGACGCGCAGTTGAGCGGTTGCCGGCGCCGAGAGACGGATCCGCTCGCGAAGGCGATCATGCTCATTGTCGTCTACGTTCTTCCGCTCTTGGCGTCAGTGGTTCTGGCCATCTACACCGGGGTGCTACAACGCAAGCAAGAACGTCTGATGGGCAGAAATAGTGCTAGAATGAAAGTCGATGGGGCGAGTAAGCTTCTGCCTTCTCCGATAGTGGCGACGGACACAGAACAGCCCGTCAAGCGGGGCACTTTTGTCTTCTACTCGACCGTTGCACACACTTTCGTAATTCTACCGTATCTTTGCACCTACACGGCACTCCTGATCTACGTCAAGTTGTGCGGGCCGAGTTGCATCCCTTCGGATCTCGTCGACAGCATCTACGCATCCATCTTTCTTTTCCCGATGGGCTACGTTGGGCAGCCTATCGTCACGATCCTCAATGAGCCGCTGTTTTTGGAGGGTGTGAAAAAAATGTTCTGCTGCTGTCGGCGTCGAAAGAAATCCGACTCAAATGTCGAGCTAAGAGACTAAACACGCCGTGTCGCTCGATGAACAGGTTCGAAACTATCAAGACATCCAGGGATAATATCAATGCATGTCTTCCATCTCGGTGGTATTATAGTCGTGAAGAATAATGTTACAGCCTTGAGCCATGTTTATGAAAAATAAATCATCATACGCCGAGGTGAGAGGTTTGTCTGAGGGTCACTTTTCAATGAAGTTTACATTGAACATTCCCCTTGATTGACGCCATTTTTACTTGCGACCTAGAATGTTTTCAAAATTTTGCATCCGGCAAGGGATGTCTACTATTCAGATTTAAAGAATCCGCATCCTCCAAATCCCCCAATTCCCCTCAAACAATAGCTGAAGCACGGTGTGAGCAACTTGCCAATGGTGGAGGGTGAGCGGGACGAGGCCCCCGCGGAAATACGAAATTTTTCGACAGGAAAGCGTGGTCTGCTTTGTCGCTCTTGCTGCCAAAGCTTCTGCGCCAGTGTTTTTTCGTTTTAAGCCGGATGCCTTTTAGGCTTTGCCGATTTACTTGTCATTTGCGCGATGGCGACTCGGGATGGGCCGGCCTGGGCGGGCGGTGCCCGGGTTTTAGGGCCAGGCCTGGGCACCTGCCGATAGAGGTCGGGTTCGGGTCAAAGTCCAGCGTACGGGTTCGGGTAAATTTTGCGCTTCCCGCACAAGACAGCAGGTTCACGTTCGGTTCGGGTTCAGGTCACTTTTTAGGGTTCGGGTTCGGGTCAGAAGCCAGGGTTCGGGTTCGCCCGAACCCGAACTCTACCTGCCGATCAAAAAGTCAAAACTTTGAAAAGTTTAAGTTATCGGCTGGAGTCCAAATAAAGAGTGAGAATCGACGGTTATATATTGTTTGAAATCACTTGTTACGTGGTTCTGAGTCTCAAAAGTCGTTGAACTCTGGAAACAGGTTGAGGCGTCTCCGAAACGCGCCATTTGGTGAGTCGCGCAGGTTTGCCTGTGATGGAGCACATTTGTCGAAAAGTTGCTTTTTGCAAACGTATTGTGTTAAAAACACCGAGGAAAATACTTAGAATCGTTTCCGTTAGAGGCGCCGAAAGCGAGAACTCTTTGAATCCGTTTGGAGATCGTTTACGCCTGATTTTAGGAAAAAGTAAGAAAAAAAGTGAAATTTTGGGAAATTGAAATTTATAAAAATTCGAAATGTAGCCTAGCGGTACTAAAGCACCAGGACATCGTGAGCAGCCAACCTTGGCCGGATGATTTGCAGTTATCTCTGGGGCTATCTATTTATGACGTCACGTAAAAATTCTAATTTTCGGACCTCCTTTCCCTACGTCACGGGTTTTTGGATACTTATAACACATAACATCACTTTCGACCGGACCCCCCTCCCTCCTCAAACCTTGACGTCATAAACGCGTAGCACCCTAGTATGCTGTTGCAAAATTGTAGGAAAATCGGACCCTAATGAGCTGTCGAAATAAGACGACACAAGTGGTGATCACGCAAAGGCGGAGGAGTGCGTTGCACCTCGTTACACTGGCAACGCTTCCGAATAGTGTACTGAGTACACAATTTGGAGCTCACTTTTTTCTTTCAAGATAGGCCTGTTGTAGCAGAGCAAGTGTGGCTTTTTCGCAAAAAAACAGCATTCAGTTTGTACATAGCTGCTGATGGCCTATCTGGAGCTGCTAATCTCTGATGAAACAGAATTTTTGGACGCATTTCTTCTTGCTTGCAAAAAACACAACATTTATGCATAAAGACATATTGTTATTCGGGATCTAATGTGTTTACAACAAGGCTGACCTGCGTAGCTAAATAGCGAAAAATAATTTTTTTCGTATTGCTGTTTATCATAAAGAAGAATCCACCATTACCGGATGAACTCGACGAGCTATGTTCCGTGCACCAACTCGCCGCATGGGCGTAGTTTCAGCAACGTTTTGCCATTTGCACTTCATCCAGAGGCAAAACGCCGCAAGGCACGTGACTTGCGCCACGGCGCAATTGAAGCAAAGGAGAAACAGAGAAAGAATGAGTCCGAAAAATGCGCAAATCGTAGACCAGCCAGCTTTGCATCGTTCACCTAGCTGCATCCGATTTTGTGTGCAATACTCGACGCCGAGTAGAACAGAGTGCAAAAGCGCGAAAACGCTCCCTCCAATCCAAAGACCTATAACGATCAAGCACAGCACATGATTTCATCCGAAGACGGTGGAGAAAATTCTCTCTGTGGGTGGAAACATTTCGATGTGTTCAAAATTTTCAATGCTTGCACAAGGTATATGAGTCGCCTGTCCGTTCGTTTGCTTTTTCGGTCGCGCTGTATCTCCCGCTTCACTGAACGGATTCAAACCAAATTTGGAACGTAGACTGCCTATCGTCCAAGGATATGCCTTTGGGCACCCTTCGGTCATATGGCGCTATGGGACCCTTGCGACGAAAAATCGATTTTTTTCAACTTTTGCACAATTGTTGGGATTGATGAGATTATTATAACAAGCGATGTTTTATTAGTGAAATGGGCCACATGTCGAGCAAATGACGCTACATTACATCTGCCCAGGGCACATGTCGAAGCACACACGTCTTTTTCGGCTTTGTCGATTTGCTTGTTCTCAGCGCTATGCATCATTTGCACGATAAATAAGCTATCTTGGGGCGTTCTCGAAGTGCAAAATTTATTTTGAGAGTTCTCCACCGAGACTAATTGCACGCGGCAGCTCGTTAGACGCTGCTGATTTGTCGTCTAACAAGCTACCACTTGACGCTAAACGATGCCTATGGGCCGAGAAATCACGCACTATATCCTTTTTTCACCTCGCGATGAATTCAGATAAAACTTAGTGTGTACACACAGTTTCGGTACTAATACGCATGCTGCAAACACAGCTCGTTAAATACCGAGATTAGCTTCTTACTTGTCGAGCCTCCAATTGTGGACAACATCGCTTCGAAATCAGCGTATATCAGTGACTCTCTGTAGTACATCGCGTTTTCGCTTGGATATTGAGGAAACTCGATTTGGACGTAATTGCCGACACGTTGACCACTCATGTCGTACACCGTGTGTAGGCCAAAGAATTCGGCAGGCATAATGCACCTATCGTGCTCTTTGCACGCTTCGACGCATCGCTTCGCTGCAGTCGCTACAGTGCTTGAAGTGCGCAGCGCGCTCATGCACTCAAACCTGCTTCTTTCAAAGCCGGCCTTTATCGCCGCCAGCGTTTGGACGGGACCGTACGAAATCGATCGATGTCCGCATTCGCTGACGAGCAGATCGTAGTAGCACGAGCGCTCACAGTCGAACGGAGAACGAGCGTTCTTCTCCCAGCAACTACGCCTGCGTAGATCAGCCTTTTCGTATAACAAATCCAGTCGCATGTTGATGCGGTTGTAACTGCTCGGCGAGCCGACATCAGTTTGAAACTTCGCATACGCATTTGTTGGATGGTGCCGCAGGAACGCTTCGGCGCCGTAGTGCGAAATGAATACCTGAAGGCACATAGTGTTTCTGTTTCAGCCAGACATGTATTTTGTATATATTTTGCCGTTTCCGACCACTCGGAAATATTTTTCCACATATTTTATATCTTGCGTAACCCGAAAATTATTCAATAAAAAATTCGCATACCGGAAGGACGCCTGGACTGGCGACGTTGCCGGGCTGAAGTATGGTTTCCGGATGTCGGCGTATGATCACGGCGAGATTTTCTTGAACATTAGCTCGCTCGAACGGTATGTCGATGCACATAGCGTTAGCGTCGCGATACGGCTGGTACTGGCCCAACCATGAGAAATTGTTGTCAGCGCATCGATCGTCGCCTAAGGGCACGAAGCTGCTTGGATCCCCGTCTTTGCCTGTCGCCCACGTCAAGCCAATCGCTTTGCAAACTTCAATGCTTAGCGTACGGCCAACGTCCTCTGAGGCGTTGTGCGCGCATTTGACTATATTCGCGCACTGGTAAAATGTGGTAGTTAACAAAGTTGCGTTTGCAATGCTCTTAGGAAAGAATACCGCTTGTTCGACGTTCATCAGCGTTACGAAGCAAGCATAGTAGGGTATCCAAGTGCCTTGAAGCTCTTCGCAAGAAGGCGCCGTTAACATATCCGGTTCTTCACCAAGGTAGAAGCAGAGCGCTTTTGAAGGAAACCAGAGTTTGTCCGTGACATTTATGAGATGCGGTTCAACGAACGAAATTTCGACAGCCGTTTGCTCGTTGACGAACGCTTTTAGCGTTTTCGTGGTGTCGTCCACCAAAGCGCATAAAAAAATGCCGATACTTGCAAAACCGAGTTGTTGAAGGAAGCCATTGTGCGCGCCGATCAAATCCCAAAAGTGGAAGTAGAGCCCTTGCTTCTCACTGCGTTCGTCGTTTTGGGCTACTGGCCCTGCGCTCGCACAATCATTCGTCGCACACGCTTTGATGCACGCATGGGGTTTCTCCAATGATTTCGATAGGATCGATAGTACAAGTACAATGCCTGAAAGGTTCGATGCGGATATTAGGGTGAGCAAGCATTTTGTAAATTTGATTTGCTATGCATTACCGAAATGCAGACATGACAGGAAGGTTGCACCAATCCAGTTTCCTGCAAAAACAAATGGCAAAACGGTGTTCCAGTGTGTGTCCGACTTTTTGCTGCAGTTTTCCAGGTTCAATTTCCCATGGAAAGTTTTCTAACAAAACGGCCAGTCGAAAGCTGGCCAGCTTAATTCTGATTCAAAACTACCCTTCCTGTCTGGACCCCATACCTAGAAGTCCGCCGACAGCAAACATCAGCGATTGTTCACTAGTTGCTGGAATCTCCTCAAAGATGACGTCGCGCGAGATGCCAAAACTGCGCGAGTGGAACTTCAATGTCATATGTTCGGTCTGCTTCTTGCACCTTCTGTAGTTTCGTTGATTCTGCTCGACCGAATGCGTTCGATGACACGCGTTTTCTGAGCACCTTCGAGTGCACTCGAGAAGCGCAAAAACGTCCGTAGCTGACGCATTTCTAACGCATGCAGGAGCAGCACGCGAAAGGTGGTCATCATCCACCCGTTGCAGGCCTTTGGCTGCACACCATTTGATTGGTCGAACTTCATCGTTCCGATGCAGCGAAATCAACTGACAGCCACAAGCCGCTTCAACATGTGCAGCCCCGCAGAAAATTGAACACGTTTCGAGCGTCATCTCGTTCGCTTCCGATTTGAGCTTGCAGTCGGACGTCGATCCGCGTCGAGCGAACCTAATTAAAATTTTTTTGTCACAAATTCATTATTTCAGTCAGAAATTTATTTGGTTCAATAATTAATCTACAATAGTAGTACAGGGTAATATGCCATAGTATACTACTTACAATTATTTGAATCACAAGGTATATATGTATATAATTTATTATTGTTGCTGTTTTTTAGTTATTTAGATTTCGATTAAAAAAATTTCGTCGAAAAAAAACAAAATAAAATTGCGTGGTAAAATGTGTTTTACAAACCTAATCAGCAGTCGCTGCCGCTGTCTCAGACGCAGCTCTTTGCATGGTGCGTCATCGTTCGTCACGAAGAACCAGGTGGGAAAATCGATCGGGTATGCCTCACGCCCGAACGCCGTTCTTTTAAAATAAAGCGCAGCGCCAAATTTGCTATAGGCAACGTGTCTCAAGCGAAAACTTTCGGAATGATTCCAGAGAAACGTGAGGCTAAGCTCCTGCACCGGTTGTTTGAATCTCGCAAGCGCCGCAGGCGGTACGCGCATGCACCACTCTTGTAGTGAGCGTCGACTCGACCGCCGCCAAGCTGGTACGTCAACGTTTGCTTTTCGGCAAATTTCGCCCGCGGCGATTCGCCCATTCTTGTGCGCAATAATTTGCGGCGATACTAGGTGACAAAAGAGTGAGCAAACGGTCCGATACAGATCAATAAGTGTCACGTTAGCCTTCGTCAAAACTTGCAGCATGGGGTCGAACGGTGTTTCGACGCCCTTGACAATAGGTCCCAGGGCGCGCTTGGCAGCTAGCGCGGCTCCCATTTCTTCGCGGCGTAAAAGTTCTTTGAAAAAAGACAAAAAAATTGCAAAGCTTTCATCAAGCTCGAGCAAAATCACCTCCTCTGCTGCGGTCCATATTTGAAGCGTATGCGCATCGAAGCGTTTTGAAAGTTGCACTTCGTCCAAGCGGCGCAACGTTTCGGGATAAAGATTTACGTATTGAAAGTCGAAACACAAAATACCGTTGCTAAAGTCGTAGTAGGGTTGTCGAACGTAGCTCGTTTCGACCAGGCCAGGCTCCGAGCGGTCGTACGCTATGGCGTCGACGATCTCTTTTCCGGTAAGGCAAACGAAGCAGATGAAAACGATGGCGATTGCAGGCTTTATGATTTTGCGCGGTTGTGAGTCGTAGAGCGTTGCCGGACCGTGAATGGCTGTTGTGAACGCAAGGTGCCGGAAGCACGTTGCGGCCCAACAAGCGGCTTGCGAGAAGTGGACGCAAGCGCGCTTTGTTGCAATCGATACAGGGGCTGCTGTTGAATTCGCTAATCTTTTGCGCCGAGTTGACGAAGGCAGCACATTTAGTCTAAAACTGCACATCGCTTTCTTTCTTTTTAGAAGCCGCTTGCATGCGGACACGTGAGCGGTACACACGGTATTATAGGATGGCAATGCCGCTGATACATAGATGTGCACCGTGTAACCGAGGAAAAAAAACGTCAATCAAAAATCCCACGGATGTTGTTTGGTGATGAACGTGCTTTATGCAGTATTACTCGAAATTAAACTAAAGAGCCTTTTGATGGTTTGTAGTCAATAGCAACGACTGCTGCACAGACGAACGCAATACCTTGTTCATAATGGCAAGAGAAAGAGATAGTAACGTCTGTCGCAAAAAGTGGACACTATTTTGAGCCACGAATTTCCTGCCGCCTGCAGGAGTGGAGCAGCGGCTGCGCCCACGTGGAGTAAAATGGAGCGCTAAGGTCCATCTACGATATGATATAAAAAATCCGCAGATGTGCCTGGAGCGCTCAAAGGCGAGTTTCACAACTAGTTTTCAACGTCGTTTCAGTGCGCCGGTCGGATTCGAGCTGCGCCGCCGCGTTGTGCCCGAACTCGGAAGAGGGGAGTATGTCGATTTTTGCGATTTCCACGTAAAATCGCGAAGCATCGCTATTTTCAAAAAATTGCCACAGCCACCCAGCCAGAGCTGACAGGCTGCCCTTTTGATGTCCATCACAACTTTTTACGTAGATTACGTGGAGAATAAAAATTTTGCTAGAGCTCTTATGCTAGCGTGTGAGACGTGGGGGTAAAATCATGCCATTTTTTGACCATCACTTGCGCATGGTTTTTATCGCTTTTCTGCCGCTCCAGAGGTCGGATGAAGGTAAAACGTGCCATATTTTTCCATTTGAGTTGAAGAAAACAACTCGTGCTTGTTTGACGGAGTATTGCATTGGCCGTGCAGCCAAACCGAAACGCTTTTTAGGCTTGCTCACGCTCCCCTCATCGGACCCTCATCGAATTCTTCGGTTATCACCCCTGACCAGGCAGGCTAATCTAACTGCATGCGTCAGTGTATTGACCCCCTAGATATCCGCTTATAATTTTTCTAAAAACGTAAGGTAACACTGAGGCGTGCTAAGAATTAAAATGAAATGCACGCAATGCGCGTGCACTCACGCATGCATGCAGTCGATAGAACTGATAGGTGCTACTGTAATGGCAGTGTATATTGTGCTTGTGTATTCTTATAGCACGAAGGGCTAAAAAAATAAACTATAGGTCCATATCAAAGATATATACAGAGAGAATATCCCAGTTGATGTCACCACGTGTTCGCAAAAGTTGAACCCCAGAATCTTTCGCACATCCGGTTGTCATCGAAGGCCAACAAAAAATTTTGTCAAAATCTGAAAGCCAATGCACAAATTATGTGCAAATCGAGAAAACAACGAGTGGCCAATTGAAGATTGGGACATCTTGCGTTCTCTGAAATTTTCACTTGCTTTTTGCCGAGCTTTTGATTCAACTGCATTTTTGCTGGCGTTCTCAAGCATAGGTCTTTAGTGTTTCCTTGTTTTATCTTATATATTTTTATCCTTGTTGTACATGATTATAGATTTGTTATAGTGAATTATCGAATTTTACGGGCAGATTTTATCGATTTTTTTTGCCAAAAGTGCACTTGCTGTGTCTTGCGGCTACTGTCCGTCCGCCAACATGAAGAATAAAGTTCCTCGTAAGTTTGCGTCGTGCAAGAAGGTCCGCCAACAGACAGTTTTGCAGGCAGGCGGACGTATAATGCATCGTGAGCTTTTCAGGCGGAGGTGTGCGCACTTGTAGGGCATCCTGGCGGACGCATAGTGGTCGAACAAAACATAAATTCCACTTTTGCCTACTTTTTGAGCTAAATCACCATCGTTCGAGCAACGAGTACGTCCAGTAGATTGCTGATCTGATCTCGTCAAATGGAGCGCTTCCGCAAGCGATACGATGTTGTTCGCGAGCGTATATATAAAAACTACTCTTATTGAATGGTGATGTGCACAATATCTTTTGATTATCGACTTCTACTCACGCAAGTTTTCAATAAAACAATTATCGATTTTTGTCTGTTATTGGCTTTTATGTTCCTCTCGGATTATCGATTTTTTGCCAACGCACAATGGAGATTCGAAAACCTTATCTAGTATAATTTATTCTCTTTCGTGACCGATATACTTTGCACGCATACTTCGATTTTCTAACGCAAATATCAATTATTTTCTCGACTTTTCAAGATACGCTGCCACTCGCTTTCCAACCGCGAGCGACTCGCCAACGTCGCAGAGCCAGAGCGTCCCCTGCTCGTCGCCGACGCAGATTTGCTGGCCTGCAAAGGCATCGAAAAACCGAAATAGATACACGCTCGTGCAGGAGACAGCTGGGTGCACAAACTGCAGACGGGAAGCGACATTCACCTGACGGAAGCCAGAGAAGCTTTTTCAGTGCCGGCTTCCCGTCGACGAGTACACTTGACGCAGGCACCTCTAAATCATAAAACGAAAAAGCATTTTTTCTACGCACGCACAACTAGCTCTACTGATGTAGAATACATGCAAAGGCACGTTCTCACGAAGCCGCGAACGCGCTTCAAAGATTGTCGCAGACCGGGCCGGGCTTAACCTCGGAAAAATAATTTCGGGCCGGGCCGACCGATCCTCAACCAAGGATTCGTTAAAGAACAGTTGTTCGCCGACTTTTGTTCTGCTGCTTTTTCAAAGAAAACTGCAAGTAGACGTGCAAGGTTTTCTCAAAAAGGCACGCAAAGGCAAGTTCGTGCGGTTGCTGGATGCGATTCTGCGAATTGTGTTCGGGTCGGGCCGGGCCAAGGGCTGAAAAATGTTCGGGCCGGGCTAGGCTCCGAATATACCGGCCCGCGACGATCTCTGACGCACTTCTTATTCACCCATCTGATTATTATTCCGCAGGTCAAGTCGGCCTGTTGCGCTGATACATGCGAACAGCGCCGGATGTACGGGCGACCACGAAGCGTCCGTCACGTAATCCTGATGGTCTTCAAAAGAGAAGACCAAACGAACACTCTACACACAAAGCGAGAATTGCATCGGTTGAACGCCGAAGTCTAACTCGAAAGCTTTGTTTTAAACCGATTCAAAACAACTGAAATAAACGCCTGTTCAAAGACAAATCTTTGAGCTCCAGAGCTTGACCGTCCAGTCGAACGAGACGAAACGAACAAGTGAGAAAAGTCGACCACGCCAGTCGCCTGATGGCACCCAACGCCGCTGACGGGTCCAAAGTGACCTAGTGCTTCTTGAACTTCGCGTTCCAGACGAGCCCGACGCCGTCCACCTCGTTCGGCGCATCCTCGTTGTTGTTGTACGAGGTGGCGACGAGGTCCGGATGCTACGAGCAGTAGTCGACGCACGTCACGCACCGAGTTTTAGACCATCTGACTAACTAACGGGAAGGAAAGTCGTCATAACTAGTGTACGCGCAAACATCAAGCTTCACAAAGTCATTTCACCAATATAGAAAAGCCGATTTTACCAATTCGTGAGCACACGAGAAATCCCAATCTTCAATTGGCCACTCGTTGTTTTCTCGATTTGCACATAATTTGTGCGTTGGCTTTCAGATTTTGATAACATTTTTTGTTGGCCCTCAATGACAACCGGACGTGCGAAAGATTTTGGGGTTCAACTTTTGCGAACACGTGGTGACATCAACTGGGATATTCCCTCTGTATATTTATATGGTTTCTGGTTTCAATTTACATCATAAGTTTTGTCGACTCATAGCAAATCAAAAGAACGAAGATAAAATAGTTTGTTTTAAAAAAGGTGTTCATACGAAATG
>JAQGBB010000802.1:0-16444 GCA_034691745.1 Prismatolaimus dolichurus
ACGTTGGAAGTCGTCAGACAAGTGCCATCGCCTTTACGAGTCGACGCCGTCGACGCAGTGCTCGCGACCAGTCAATATCAACATCAATGTGCTCTCTCGCCGACTCCACAGCTTCAGGCGATGACGACGCAGCGACTCTTCTTTCACCATCGCTCCAGGACGACGACGAAGAGGAAGAAGACCAGACCGAATCGGTTGCTGGCGCGTTCAACGACAGCAGTGTTCACCGCGGTGATAAGAGCGCACAAGGAGCAGTGGTTCCTCAGCAACCGAGACGAAGGCCACAACTTATCATGAGAATCTCGGCTGCAAAGCGAGAAAGTTCAAAGACGGTTGGCACTTCAGCGCGAAGAGCAGAGAGTGCCGAAGAAGCAAGAGGAACATTAGCTGTGTCGCTGTTCTCGCAGGTCAGGACAGATAGCACCAATCTGACAGCGAACATAGAGGCGAAGGCAGGCAAGGCGGAAGAGCAGAGGATGCAGAAGAAGAAGAGTGGCATCGCGTCAATCGGAGCTCTTATGAGCACTGATTCTACCTCGCCTCGCTTGCCGAACTCCTCTTCTGTCGTGGAAGGAAAGCCACCTCTGAGCGGTAAACGAAGTGCGACAGCGGCGACGCGGAGAACGAAAGGACGGAAAAGGAATGTCGAGAAGGGCAGATCACCGTCGTCTTCCCCAGCACGTTCGACAGAGTCGGAAGAGAGTGACCAGGCGGATGATGCTCTCGCGGCGGCTCTGCAACTTTTTAATTTGCCGCAAGTTGCGCGTCGGCGTCGACGGCCTGCTGGCGCGCACGGTAAGCATTTGCAGTGGTACTGTCGAAGTTGTGCCTGTTAGCGTAGCTAGATGCATTGGCATGTTGATGTGTGCCATGTTTGACGTCTTGCAGGTTCGTCGACGTTTGTTTGCAAAGTGTGCAAAAGACAACTGAGGACAGCGTACAGTCTCAAGTATGTACACGTACAGTACGTTGGTTTGTACTATCTAGAAGAACAGTTGTTTTGATCCGACGTGCGGGGGAGGCGGGTGGGTTTGCGATTATCTTTACGAAGCACTACCGACTGCAAATTACATAGTGGTAGTCTTGATAAATTACCACTCGATGCTGTACGGTTCAGTTTGTTGACAGTTGTCTCTGTACTTGCAGTATGCGACTGTTTTGCAGACCTTGAGTACACATTTTTTCTTTAGAATTCACATGCAAGCTCATAGCGAGAAGCGATTCGAGTGCCAGCATTGCGGACATCTGTGCAATACGTCTGTAAGTGCTATGCTCTCGTTGACATTCAGAGCACTGCTACATCTGAAGTATTACGTTTGACGTTTAGGTGACGCTCAAAGCACACCTTCGCATTAAGCACTCTCTCGATTTGAGTGGCAACACGATTGCGAGTAACTTCGAAGTGCGTTTCGTTTTTACATTTTACCTCCGAATTTGGTCACGCATTTTTCTACCGTTCATATGTGTCTAATATTTCATTTATCTTCGGGTTTTTTTCGTGATTCACGATTTGCCTTTATCTAAATTTAGTTGCACTTTAATAGTAACCGTATTGTATATACAATATTGTACATTTGTACCGTACGATATTATTCTTGCATCTATTTTTTTGATTTTTAGTGTACCACTTGTGGAGAGTGTTTTGTCTTCCCACATCTTCTTGACGCTCATATCCGGCGCAAACATTTGGCCGAGCGTGCTTACCGGTGCCCGATGTGCACGCATGTGACGACGGAAAACGCGGCGGTATGTCAGGGGTGTAGGTAGTCTCGAACTAGCTAGTTGTGTAGTAGGCACGTTTGTTGACATCTTTTTATATGTTTTCGTGTGTGACTATGCATTGCTTTGAACGATGCTCGATTTGCGTTTAGCTCCAGAAGCACATTCGATGCATTCATACGAATGAGGCTCCCTATGTGTGCACGCATTGTGCCAGATGCTTCAAGGTTCAGAGCAACATGGTGCGACATCTTAGGAGTCACACTGGTGCGTACTTGTAGCGTTGTGGGCCTGAGCAATACGTCTACTGTAAATATTGTTATTTGATTGACGGCTGGTCGGCTAGCGAGCTTGGACGTTCCTTGATGCTCAGCATGCTTTTGTTAAGCGAGAAGCACAGTTGCAAGGAAAGAGAGGGAGATTATGTGGAAAATTCTGAGGACACATTGACAGTTGTTGCATGGAACAGTTCATTGGCCGATTGTCAACATGAACAGTTGCTATCGATAGAGAAATTATATTGTGTAGACATTTTTTGTACGTACGTACAATGCTCTTTCACTTTCAGGCGAGCGACCGTACATCTGCACGCAAACGGCTTGCGATGCTGCGTATGCAGACAAGAAGAACTTGGACAGTCATTTGTGGAAGGTGCACGGTATCGCCAAACAGCATCGCTATCTGCCCGGCGGATCGGCTGTTACAGCTGCCGCTAAACAGAAAGAGAAGTCACCGAAGAGCGTTCGCCGAAGAGCGGGTGCAAGGAAGCGTGAATGAAGGAGACGCTTACTGTTTTGTTCTCAGCTGTCTCTTATTGCATGTGGCATGTGAAGAAGAGTTGTGAAGTGGTCGATTTTTGTTATTTTGGTTAGACTAGCATTTGAGATGTGAGGGATTACTGTTTCTGTGAGGTGTTTTTGCCGGCTGACACTGAGCTGTCTGAATGGAAATGAAGGAGCGAGGAGCGAAGCCTGGTTTAGCTACACGCACTGTTACCCGATTTTTTTTGGATCTGCTTCAGCACTTGATGTGCATGTTCGTCGTTTTAGCGGTTGATGATGCTACTTCGACGTGCACATTCTATGCTTCTTCGTCAAATTGTCCACGGTACAATATTGTGTGAATGTAAAGTATGAGTATAGTTACGGCGCTTGCTCGGGGGCTTTTGGTCAGATGAATTGGAGGAGATTATTTTCTTCGTTATTCTTAATTCAGGCATTGAGAGGCGCCCGTTGCGACGATATATTTTGTCGGCTGCTTATCGCACTCGCGTTGACGAGGCGTGGGCGGCGACGAGGAAGACGGCGAGTGTTGAGAATTTGGAATCTTGTGAGTTGCAATGTAACGGTATTTTGTTTGTCTTTATCTTTATCTTTTTTTTGTGCGACCACAGATGAGTTTATCGCTGATGTGCAAAAGAAGTTTGCAGTTGGGCGACACGCAAGCGCTGTCGACGTCGATATTGTACGTGTCATTGTGGAGCAGTCTAACGAACTTATTTTATATTTAGTTACATTACAGTATGTACAATACGTAAAGGTATTTGACTTGAGGGTTAGCAGCTCGTCCTAACTTTGAATCTTTACGGCTGGCCTTTGACGATGTGATGCAGTGCACGCACTGTGCATCTATGGATTGTTCTCATCTAAATCGACCTTGGTTTTGCGCATAGGCGACTATTTTGATCTCTGAGAGCGACCAGTTGGACGAGTTGAAGGAGATTATTTTCAAGTGAGTTATTCAATTTCGTACCTTCTCTACCCATAGATTCGCCAAGCATTCCACACAGGTCGGGTGGCAACAATTAGTTTAGTCGACGAATTCACCTAGTCATCCGTGTTCAGTTATTAGATGTGATGCCTTTTCGACCAGTGTTTCAAATTATATACGTACACAGTTGGGCGCACTACCTGTGTGTATAGTACTGTACGTGTTCATATTTCCTCCGGTCAGGTGGGGAGAGTTTGGCCCAGTCAGGGAAGGGCTTTGTCCACTGGTACTTCCTCTTGCCTGGTTTTCATTGAACAGCCATCAGCGACGTTTAGATTACGACACTTTCCTGAAACGGCCCGAATGCTCGATTCTACTCATCACGCCTTTGTGCGACATTGTATTCGGCATGAAAGGCATGAACTTCTCTTCGAGATGCTTACCGACTCGGTTCGTTAACTGCACTGGCAGTGTGTGTGCCAATGATATATCATGTGAGGGATGTTCTAGATCAACTATGGGCTCTTTCCTGATTCGTACTGCGCAAATATTCTTTTCGATTACTTGTTGGAACGGGAACTTTTTGTGGGTGAGTCTTTTTGCTGTTTTCTTGCATATACATGAAGTGTTTGGAATACGAGAGTGTAATGGTGGTTGACTGTGCGTAGAGTAGGTACACTGGCTACTAGGTCATATAGGCGGGGTGTAGCTTGTTTTTTGTCTAGGGGCTAAAATTTTTGAGACCTTTTAACTCTGTGGAGAAACGTTGGAGCGCATAATGGATGTAGATTTGAACTCCTTGCGTCGAGCTCTACCAGTAGCAGTTTCGGAAAAAAATTCGCAAAAATTCATAAAAAAATTTGACAATTACAACGTCGAGTTTTGGTCTCATTTTTCCTTTTTTCTCAGCTCTGCGGGCTATAGCTCCGAAAGCCCCCTTAGCTACGCCCCTGTCTATGTTCTATAAAGATCCTCTGGGGAAATGGTCCTATATAGAACGTTTTGTTCTATTACGTTGCATGGTTTGAAAATTGAAAAGTAGTTCATTATGTACAGTACATAAGTATACAAGTACAGTAGATGCAACGTATACTTGAGAGGCGTATTCATGCGAAACGTAGCGCACGTACTGAACATATCGTGCAAGCTGGTGGAACACTATTTTTGCAATTTGCAGACGCTACGAAACTTGCCGCTATTCTGATGCTCCAAGAGGACTTCTCGAACGAGTTGTCGTGCTATCTCTCTGTCTACAGCTGCGTGCGCTGGTTGATGAAGAGTCATTTTGCAGCTGGAACGGCGGAAAAACCGCTGGCGACCGATCCGCAACCGTGGACTTGGGGTCGCAAGTCACCTCTTGCAGTCGAAGAAGGCGATGACGAGGAGGTACAGTGTACACTCAGATGAGCGCTCATTTAATACAGTACGAGCACATTTTGGCGCCATTGAGCCTCAGTAGCAGTCTGCTCGGTTCTAAACTGAAACCGTCACTGCGCACTAGTAGGTAATCTATTTGCACATGCAGCAGCTTGAGCAAATTTCCAGTGGAATGCAGAATAGGATTGCAGGTGTTGCGTTGATCCATGACCCTTTTAGTGTGATCCGTTTACTGATTCGTGTACAGTCTGTACATGGATCAAATGTTGCGTCCAAACAATTGTTGAGTTTGTCGAAAAATGTTAGAGTTCGTTCTTTTGCCCACTATGCGTGACTTTGAATGGGGCCAAGTGTATTTATTATATTTGTCTGTACAGTACGTGT
Organism: Prismatolaimus dolichurus; assembly: GCA_034691745.1. Lineage (NCBI taxonomy): Eukaryota > Metazoa > Nematoda > Enoplea > Triplonchida > Prismatolaimidae > Prismatolaimus > Prismatolaimus dolichurus. The sequence continues at coordinate 5,191 of JAQGBB010000802.1, forward strand.
GTGTCACGCCTGTTTTTTCGTGCTCTTTTTCTTTGTGTACCGAACGCCCTAATGTAAACGTTACTCTCTGTTGTGTAGCTGATATTCAAAGTTCCGTTCGTGAAGAACCGCTTCTTCGACGATCATTTCGATCTAACGACTGCTTCCGATCCACGTCCGCTCATCGGCAAGACGCTCGTGTGTATGTCAAGGCAGCTGGGCGCGACTGGCGAAGGCGCCTCCGGCAGTAACGTCAGAGCAAGTGTGCACCTTCTCGGTGCTGTTCTTGGCGCGAACGTAGACGAGGTTGAACACGTTCTCAAGAGTGGTGCTGCGCTGCTCCCATCCGCGGTAATCACCTACTATGTGCTAAGTTGTGAGCTGTTTTTGGCTCTGGGTAGTCACTAGCAGGCTGGAAAGAGCGACGAGAAAATTGACGTGAGATGGTCTGTGATGTCATTGTTTTTACGGGTTTTTGCACTCTTTACCGGTGGTCAAGCGCACCTTGGGTGGTGCACGGTGGACTTGCATGTTGTCAGCGAGATGTTATTTCGGGTTATCAGTCGATGGATTGCTTTTCTTTTTGAACGTTAGATCGCACTTTGCCGCCAAGTGCTCTCGGCCGCTCCTGCGAGTTCTGACGAGGCGAAGAAGGACGAAGCAGACGAAGTGCAGAAGAAAACATCCTCTCTTCGAGTAAGGCTATTTCTGTCGATATTTGCAGTGCACTCAGGCGCGACCGACAGGTGTAGCCAGCTAGATCCTTTCGGTAAGCAACTGTTCTATTTGTTTTTATCAAAGGCCTTGCTGGACACAGCGAAGGCGTCAACGACGAAAGACGGAGGTGGAGACTTTGCACAAGCAGTCTTGAACGAGATGAACCAACGTTTGCCGGAACTCGAAGCGGTTGATACGGAGGGGCAACAGACGCTTTTTCACAGGTGGAATGAGCGCCGCGAGGGAGCGTTGAAGGAGCAGGTATTGTCCAGTGTTGGTGTTTCAGTCAGTACGATTAATATGCTAGTTAATTGATTTGTGCTTTTCATCAGACTGCCCGTTCTGTCTCTTCCATAGGTGGACACATTCTTGAAGCGTGAACGACTGAAAGCGATCAGCGAACAACGTAAGGCTCTCGTCGCTGAGGAGCAACACTTGTTCTTCTTCGAACGCGCCAACGAATTGGAGAAGGCGATTCATCCGAAATTGCTTGAAATCGAGGCGCAACAGAAACGGCAAGCAGACCTGGCTGCCAAGACGGGGCTTTTCGATTTGCCGAAAGACGAACAGTATGTCATTCCGAATGTCGGCTTTGCTGGGCTCAGCACTGGAAGTAGTGATGCACCACCACCGACGTCGGCGGAACTTCTCAGGAGTGCGACTGCTGCGGCTAGCTCGGCGGCGAAAACACCTGGTGCAGGGAAGAAGCGCCAGAAGTGAGAAGCGTTTGGTGGATCTGACTGCGCATCGTGGTCCGGCATTGTAACGTGGTTGAACTGAGTCACAGCAACTGCATTTTTACTGTCGATTTTATTACGTACGACTGCTTAAACTTTCTCGTGCCATGATGGCCGGCACTCAGAAGCGGCATCTCGTCTCCTGTGAGGGAATGCACGTCCACTGTCTTGTCGTAGACGGACAGGGACGTATGTAGAAACGATCGTGTAGCTTTGTCACAGTGCGGGAGGGCGTTCTCCGAGGATGTATTTTACGTGCGCCTTTCCGTTTGTGGGTGGTTTTAGTTCTCGTCTATTTAATCGTGTATGCGTGCATTAGAGGCTTCAGATCGCAACTTGAGCGATTAACGATTAACGATATCGATTAACGAAGAAAGCAACGGGCGGTGGAATGATCGCGGCGTTTAACGCGTCTACGTCGAAGGCAGACGATTCTGAACTGGAGTCTAGATGTCGTAAAGGTACAGACCAGATAGGTTGACAGGCTCGGCTGAAGCGCATTCTCATGTGTGTGAGATAGGGCGTGAGAAACAATGGTGCAGCTTGCTCGCTAGTTGGTTAGCCGATGGATCCGTAAGGGGTTAGGTTGTTTCGTGTTTGTAGCGGGTTCAATCTTCGAGCAGCTGCATGTAGTTTTCTTTCTGTACACCAATATATAACACTACTAGCTTTAGAAGCTAGACGAGCACCTCGTTGGCATCGTCGTAGTAGTAGAAGAACACTTTTTCTTGCTTGTTGTCGTTAGCACTTTGTTGCGGTCCGTTTGAATCGCATCGGTCGGTCACTTTCGACGACAGTGAGTGGCAAGGACTAGCGCCATTACTGTGTGTTGTCATCGTTGCGTTAACTTTTTGTTCTGCCCGCGGCTGTTCGCTGTCCGTGCGCTGAGGCGACGGTGTCCTTCTTGTGTCTGCGTCACTCGCTGCTGTCGACGAGTAAAACATCGTTGAGACACCGTTCTTGAATGTCACTGATTTCGCGTCTGGTACTCTGTTCCTGTTAGGGAGTCGCGAATATGGTGGTGGCGCGCAAAAACCGTTGCTGTATGGTGGCGTGCTACGTGTTTGTGGTGGTTGTGTTGCCTCGGGTTCAAGACGTTCCTTTTTAATAGAGCCGTTCGCTGTTCGGGGTGATAGAGTACTTCCTTCATGATTGCGCGTGTTCGTTGTTGCGGGAAGCGCCACTCGTTGACTAGCTTCTTGTACGGTTGAGAACGGCAGTGCCGATGACGAGCAAGTGCAGGGAGGAGCGCTGGCTGTGAGGCCGCGTGTCCGCCGCCACCGCTGCTCCTGCTGGAGTTCCTCGTAGCGTTTTTTGCGTGCGATAAATCGCTCCCATGGTGTGCTGCATGCGGTAGGCGCCGCCGGTGTGTGTGGTTGTAGATGTCGGTACTCACTCATTTGGTGTGTCTGAAGTGCCTGCATTTGCTTCGTGATACTCGACATGTTTTGATCGATCGTCGTGTACTTTCGCTGGTAGAACGGTCGCGTGTGTTCAGCCGGGATGTCCATTTGTTCTTGCTGCCCGTTCGATGCGAAAGCATACCGATGGCTGCCACTTTCAGCTCGGGAATAGAGATCGTCGTGACTGGAAGTGGACTTCTTCAGAATCGATGTTCGCGGTGTCGATGCTACCTCTTTCTGCGGTCTGCACACGGAGGCGAGTTCCAGTCGAAGGCATTGACGGCGATCCAGTGCCGACATGGCTGGCGGCGATTTACTCTGTGAGATTGCGTTGTCTAAGCCGAATGATCGGTGTTGCCGATTTGCATCCGCTGTAGTCGAAGCACAGCAGCCGTACGTTTGCTGCTTGATCGAGCCGTTTTCAACGTGTCTCTGCGACGATCTCGTTTCTGCTCCGATCGCTCCGGCGTGCACTGCACGGTCGTTGCAGATTTCGCAACGATAGTCGTACCCGTTATCCGTCTGTCGGAGCCCGTTCGAAGCCGTTCTCGGATCACTCTGGTGGCCATTACCAGCGCCGTGTTGGAAGCCGTTGTGTACTCCTAACGTGGCCGTGGGAATTGGCGCTTGCGTTGGCTCTCGTCGCACTCTCGGCGCGCTCCGCGATCGTTGCTGGCGTCGCTCGTCGCCGTTCGTGTGGACAACTCGTCGCCGCTCTGCTTCGCTTGTGCACAGGCAGCAGTGCTCGGCGTCACCGTTGGGTGATAGCCGCTTTGATGCCATCGACGACAGTCGACTGACAAGCAATGCGTAGGGATCGTGTGGACCGCTGGCTTTGTGCAAGGCGTCGCCGCCGACCGCACGTTGCCCAGTGGCGGCCATATCGGCTGCGAGAGCTATTTATTGAGAAAGAGTTTTCGTCGTTGGTCTCGGGTTCCGAATTCCCATTCAATTATGGTCGATCAGCAGCAACTAATGCATCCTGCCAGATAATATATGTAAAACACGCATTGTAGACAGTAGTACTTGGACATCTTTTGTGGCGACGGCAGCAAGAGAAAACGTTCGCAAGCAGTGGCATGTAAAAGAACAGTAGAGTAGAGGCGTGCTGATGGTCCGCGTGGCAGGTCAAATTGCGTTTATCCGCGAACGCGTGCCAGCGTACTGCTGCTAAATAATGCGGCTTGACGATTTCGCGCTCTATTTAATGCGTTATTTTGTTGAGGAAGCATGCCGGCCGTCGTAGGACATTATGTGGTGTTAGCAAACAGTCTCGCTTCGTTTATCCCCGTCTCGTCTCGGTTTGCAGTGAGCGGCGCCGCCGCTTATTTTCAAAGCTGACATAATGTCTCTATTGGGAGATAGGAAGCATTTTCGGCCGTTGGTCGACTGGATAGATGGACAGATTGATTGCGTAGCGTCAATGCGTATGTACATAGCGCATGCACATGACGCAGCGGCCGTCTGTGGATGATGCCCATTGTGCGCTCTGGCTAGCACGACCACTAACGTTGCGCACACATTTAATGTGGCGCACTATGTACAGCCCCAAGGGGTACGTTGATCGAATGACGAACGATCGATCAGTTTCATTGACTGATTAAACGAGTCCGTCGCTGATCAGGTCGTATCGTCTACTTGGGTTGGTGATAAAGAAACGTGGAGGCATTCACCAAATCAACTAGGTAGCCATATTAGCTGGAAAGGGCGAGGGCTATTGTGCGTGCAGAGCGAGCTGGAAGACGAAGCTGCGGCAGGATATGTAGACTTCAATAAGTATCAATGTTCGTTAATTTTCCATACTGGTCCGTCAGACGTGGCTGCCATGCACTCTTTCTGTAACCACTGGCACTCGCTTGGCTTGTCACGCGCGGCATGTCCGTCCTTTGTCGACACGAACGACCGGAAGCTAGTTTGTGATGCGTTGTTTATTTGCGTAAAACTTAGCATAAAAGGAGGGGATACGCGCCCATCCATGCCCACTCGTTCACTATTAGCACTGACTCGTCTGCTCTGCTTTATCGCACGATGAGTGAAAGCACGCGATCGAGTGCAGCTATGCATGCACGTGCGTGTGCTCCGTTGAATCAATGCCGCTGGCGTGCAGACTCTGTCTCCACTGAGTCCAAAGCGGAAAGTTCGAGGTGGAGGAACTGGCGGTTGGTCAGTGACGTATGATGCACGTCCGATTGCATCGCTGACGCAGACATAGCTGCTAGACGTAATGTGGTGGCTGCCGCTTTGCGGGCATTATGAGGGAGGCGACCCGCCGACTCTTTGAGAGGAAGAGGAGAGTATTCGCAAACAATTAGCGCAAACACTTGTACTTTACGAGCTGGTTCCGCACATGCATCGGCGCGTGCTAGTGAGCGCTTTCTTGCGTACTCACCCAGTCGAAGAAGCATTCGAAGAAATATCGATATAGTTATTCGCTTCATCATAAACACTTCGCCCAACGACGGATTAGCATAGCAGCAATTTAGCGCTCGTTTGTGCTGGCGGTTGGTTTGGCTAATTCGACGACAATACGTCTAGTGCGTACGTTTAATAGGTAGTCACAGACAGGCAGGGCGGCCGGTTGAGCATTAGCTGCAGTTCAAGTGCACTACTGAGTCATGGTGCGTGTAGACGTACAGTGAGTTTTGTATCTTTGTATCTCGCGAATTAAATTAGCGTTCAGCGGTTCTGCGATTGTATACATACTGTACGTTTTACATAGGCGTCTGCTTGTTTAGGTGCTGAGAAATTCGCCGACAATCTTCACGTACTTTCGAACGAGCCCTCACTCGCGCTTTATCGGTGAGCTGAGAAAGTTGGAGTGTTTTGGTCGACCAGGGTCATGCAGTTTCGTATTGCAGGCTCCAGGAACATGTTCGACGCACTTTTCCTGCGCTGACCGAGAAGAAGGTACGTTGTATGAGAATGGTAGTGCATCTTTGAATAGATAGTAAGGCACTACAGTTGTTGAATGACAGCGTCGTATACTATTATGACGATCGAGAAGCAGATGATCTACACTAACTGGGGTTTACATCACCTGACTGAGCCTGTACGAAGCACATGCACGCTGCACTGAGCGTCCCACATACAGTACGTAGCGGCCTAACGCAGTGTATGTTGATCGCTATTGCTACTGTCGCTCGCTTATTTATATCCAATACGTATACACTCGTCGAGCTGCTTGACGATGCGATGCATGCGTGTCGACGTCCGTCTTCCTAGTTGAGACAGACTAACTGCCACTGCGCTCTGTGTGGCATTGCAGTACGAAGCTTTGCGACTGCACAGCGAGCTAGCCGGTCGTCTCTTCGACCTCGACGAGTCTGGCAAAGCGATTGACTCGATGCTCAACTCGAGTGCGACATTCCAGAAGATCTACGATCTCTGTCGCTCCACCGTTTATCACAAACAGCAGATCGACTATGAGCGCACGAGGCGTCGGTGAGTCAACCGTTGAAATTCTACGTACTTGTCGAGTTAGTGCACTTGCTTGCTGTGCATTTGCATGCGACTAACAATTTTCCTCGATTGCGGAGTAGAGTCGTCGGTAGTGGGATGTACCATACCGACTCGAATGATTCGCTCGTTCAGGAGCTTCGAAAGTCGAAATCACTTGGTGCACTTCAGCATGAGTGAGTCGGCTACTAATATTCTGGGCTATTTAGCTGGACTTTACGTACGTACAGAAACTTTTTGCATGCTATGTACAAATAATCTGTTTGGCATGAAAGAGTGGGTCGAGATTACCCAAAAAGGGTCATTGAAGGGAGTGAAACCAGAAGCTCTATTCGCAGGTCGTCGACGGACCTCGCCAGTGAGGCGGGATCTGTGAGTCGTAGTACAGCGTCGACACCGATCTCGGAAATGCCACCGTCGGTGGACATCGAGATTGGCAGTGACGCCAAGAGGCCCCCAATCGTTGTCGGCGGGGATGAAAGCGATGCATCGAGCACGACAACCAGTGGCGCTGATGCGGATGCTCCCACCATCGAGGAGGGCGACGACGATGGAGAAGCTAGTGCGCATGAAGGCGATGAGCAAGTGCATGCGAAGAAGAAACCGCAGAGAAGTGTTGCCTTCTCGGGGGGTGACGAACGCAAGTTGAAGACGATGAAAGGATTTTTCTAGGGAGAAGGCGCACATTGTATGTAGTGTTCGCTAGTCTTACTCGTGCTTCTTGCTAAGAGTTATTATTACGCTATGTCCAGTACTTGTGAGCATATTTGACTGATGGAAGTCGATACGTACCTTGCTATGCTAAGTGTTGCTCTAAAGGATCTCTTTCGCAGGCACGATTACTCAACGCCTTGCGCGTGTCCTCTAAGCCCATTGAGGCGTGACTGAAGGTCCACTGATATTTAGAGTCAGATAGATTTGTCCCACGACCTTCCGATGGACGCCTCTTCAGCATTCTTTTCACCCTGTGGATTTTGTATGAGATGCTTGCTGTCTTGCTCACAGGTTTGTTGCGTCGAAGAAGCACTCGAGAACAATGTCGGCGACAGCACATCCGACGTTTGATGCTTCGGATATCCTGAACGATTATAATCCCTTTAGCAACGCGACAGCCAATGCGTCGCGTCCAGAAGCGCCGGCTGCTCCTCCGGCACCCGCTGCTCCTACGGTGGTTGCTGCCCCTACAGCGCCCACAGTCAAGGCCGCTGCTTTGCCGGGTCACGACGAGAATCTGCGTCGACAGGAGGTGCTTAGCGTGTGTATTGGGGCCGTACATTTATGGCGGCACGGTTTAGGGGGAGGGGGTCTGGTCGAAAGTGATTTTACGTGTTATAAGTATAGCAAAAACCGCGACAGGGGAGAGGGGGGTCCGAAAAGTCAACTTTTTTCGTGACGCCATACATGTACGGCCCCATTGTGCGTGTGCGAACAATATGTATCTGACGTGTCTCTGATAAAGGAGTTGGAGAGGCGAATCGAAGCTCTGCGGCGGGAGGAAGAGCTAAGAGAGCAGACCAATGGTACGTAGTGGAGTCGTGCCGCCTTGCCACATTGTAAGAGCTGGCACAACGACTAGGTGGGAAAGTACGACATCGTGTGACTTGTCGCGACGATATTGTATGCTTGCTGTATTTGCAATCATGTGTGCACGCACGTGCTTCGAAATCGAAAAAGTTTCAGTGTCTCCGAACATGCTCTCTTATTGGCGTGTGTTTGTGCTCTACTTTTTTGTTCGCTCTGCCGTCTCTCCATTTGTGGCTGTTTTATCTAGTGCGAAGAAACAACTGGCCGCCGTTGCCCAAATGCTGTCCGGTGAAGCCGTGCTTTTTCCATGACATGTAAGTTTCGTACATAGTGTGTTGCTCTCAGTGTATGTACGTAGTACATACTGTACGTAATTTTGTATCTGAACAGCACAGTGCAGTGCAAGCATCTTGAAGAAGTGCGTTCCTTATGTGCGTCTTTTCGATTTTTCTTCCCGATCCGAGTGGCGTTCACTACGTAACTGTACGCAATACGTTCTTTCTATGCTGTTTTGTTGTCTAGATCGATCGACATTCCGGTCGAATTTCAAAACACTGTCCGATTCAGTTATTGTCTCTGGATTGGTGCGTGCAGCTATTCATACGTACAGTATGCGACTGCGTACATAGTAGACTTCAAGTTGTACCTGTTCGAGTTCGTTTCCTCCTGCATCACATTTTGGCTTCAATCTTCTCTTCTACGATACTTGCGTGCAGCATACGTCGTCGTACTCCTGCTCAACGTTTCCGTCTCGGTCGCCTACCTCTGCATCGGCAAGAGCGCCGGCGGCGGATCACTCACGCAGCTCGGTCTCTCGATTCTGCAGTTTGTTCTCTTCGCGCCTTGCTCACTCGTCTGTTGGTATCGACCGCTATATCGAGCAGCCAGGTGGGCACAGCATGTGTATACACAGTGGTTATGCGTATATGATGAGTGAGAACATGTACAACAGATCAGTGCGAGGCGGGATAGTGACACCTTATCCTCGTTGAGGAGCACGAGCCGCGTTTTTGATGGAGGCGCCACACAGCGAGCTTCTGTTGAGGCTACACTTGCGACCTAATTTCGCGGCAGCACACGTACTACGCTAAGGCGGCTAGCACGCGTTCATCTGTCGCTGCTTTATGCGAATAAAATGACTGCTGTACTTTCTTATGAGTGTGTCTGCACGTGCAGGTCGGACAGCTCGTTCAGCTTCATGGTGTTCTTCATCGCCCTCTTCATTCAGCTCATCTTCATCGCCTTACAAGCTCTCGGCTTCGCAGGCTTTGGAACGTGGTACGAGCTTGCTGCTTACGTATGTATTGTATTGTAAGTACCGCGAATGCGCTCCCGTTGGTAAGCGAGCGAGAAGAAATGTTATGCGGACTCAATCGCGGCCGACGTGAAACTGTCGCGTCGGGAACTTGAAATCCGCGCAACGCTCTAGTGAAGGCCGCTGTCGGTGGCGCCAACTCGGTGCACATATATGCAGGCTCCCTGAAGGCTCAAGGCGTGCGTAGTATAGTATTATTTGTCCGCGTGCATCACGTTCACGTACAGTGCATACGAGTTGTGCGATGCAGCTCGCCGAACTAATTAGCTGTGCAATGCGATCTCGAAGGCGCTTCTTTTTCTCCTCCTTCACCGGGCATTCTCTGCTTTTAGCGGCTGGCTTCTGACGTTCGACGAGTTCCAGTACAGTACACCGATGGCGATCACCTCGCTCGTCGTTTCCTGCGCGTTCACCATCGTCGGCGTACTTATGCTCTGCGCGCTAATTAAAGTACGTGTACAGTAATTGCATGCGTACACTATCCTGGACGTTGTGTCTGCAACGTGTGCTTGCTTCTGTGGCGCTTTCTCTGCGTGCGGATAGGTAGTGTTTCAAAAGGGTTATAGCGTGTCGGGCGCTAGAATATGGGTTTAGAAGTAGACGGCAACAACAGACCATTTTATCAACTTGTTTTTAAAAATATCGCAAACGCGTACTGCGATTTTCAAAGCTTCCCCATGAAAGCAGTCGAATTGCATCCTGTAAAATACGCAAGTTTTTATCTAATCTTGCCAAAGCACCGGCGCCGGTACAACTAGTGCGAATGTACGTACTGCGCTGTACTCTATATGCAGAGTACGAAGGTGGGTAACGTACAGCACGCACCAGATGCAGTCTGCATTCTGAGCCTTGCTGGCCTAACTGTAGCAGTGCTTTTCTAACCTACGTCGTGCAGGTCCATCGTCTGTATCGGCGAACTGGCGCGAGCGTCGCGAAGGCACGCGAGGAGTTCACGCACGCTGTCGTGAACGACCCCACGGTGCGGCAGACGGTGGCCGCCGGCGCAGTCGCTGCAGCGTCTTCGTCGGCGGCGGCCGTACGCGACGAGGTTACTGCGACGGCGAATCGCCGCTATTAGTTGCCAAACGAGCACAATCAGAGACTCGACTGCGCTAACTATCTGAGTATTCGAATCAACAGTGTGCGTATTTTTTCTATTTCTTTAATCGCTGCATTTGTGGGCGTTGATTTTTATCTTCTGTGAAAGTGTCTGTCCGTTGCGATTTGTGAACCTCCGATTGACCGACGCATGCACATAGATGTAATTTCACTTCTACTACGTACACTATCTATTCTCCGTATACGTGCAGTACGTATGTACACGCGTTGTTTTAGATATGCAAGCTGTCTATTCTGCTCGCGTGTCCTCACGTGCTTGTCTACGCACGCACCGCACCCTGTGCAGTTGATCTGTCTGTCAACCTCTTGTATTATTGTTCTATGGGTGTCCAGTTTGTTTCAAGCGTCAGAGGTCTCGCGCAACCGTCATTTCTGGTCTACTTCGTATACCTACTTACACAGGCCGGAGTCACCGGGGTCGACTGCTGTGCTTGCTTGCATCTATCTTCGATTGGCTCGTGTCTTCTGATTGTTTGTATGCACTGCACGAATAGTGGCGCGTGCGGCGTCTGTCACCACTGCATCGCACGTTCGTTCTTCTGGGTACTCGCTCTATCGCTGTGATCTGCTCGTTGGCCTCCTTGTCTCGCTCTTATTTTGTGCTTCTAAAGTTTCTTAATTGAATAATAATATTTTGTGCTTCTAAACTTTCGTAGTTGAATAAGGAACAGCATCTGCTCAGTCGGAGGTGACTGCCTCATCGCGACGAAGGCGACAGATCCGCTCACGTAGGGCTCCATAGGACTGAAGACCGCGGAGAAAAAAGGAAAAAAGAGCAAAGACCGCGCACTTTTTAGACGGGTCGCCAGTTCAGTCCTATAGGTGGTTTTACGTGAGCGGATCTCTGAAGGCGAGATAACGAAAGAAAGCGCTGCCCGAGCAGTTATGTACTGACGTACTGCATCTGCACAATCTTCAAAAAATAAGCTACGCCATTGCAATGGAACATCTACGACATTTCCGCTATATTACTTGTACATACGGCAATCACACAAATAAGCAGA